>OZ024866.1:12764979-12772479 GCA_964017155.1 Oasisia sp. SBJ-2009
TCACTGAGGATGGTCACTGCCGGGGTTCTTGTCGTCCTCAGTGGTTCTTTTACGTCCCAAATTGAGACGGGACCGACATTAACGTGATTCTCCGATTCACGAGGGATACACAGTCCCCAATGTTGAGAGCCAGATTTTTATATCACAACTGCCGGTACCGGGGATTGAACCCGTGCCGCCGGCTTCAGAGGCGGATGTGGTAACCACTACTCCACCGCTCTCTGTATATATAAGTTATGGTATATTAAGCTATTGTAACATTGGTATAAGGTTAAATAACGTAAACAGCCTAACCTTAAAATGTCGACCACATTACATTTTATGTTCTGAATTGCTGAAGGTAGTTTCGTGAAAAATATATCATACGTCTTATTCGTGGAGTCATATAGCTGCACTACTTCAACAATGTCTATGATAAAAAAAAACATTAATATTCACGCATGCAGGCGTACAAAAGCACTATTATAGTGACATCATTTGAGACTCGAAATGGATTGTTTCGTGTCCCAAATTGTAATGTATAGCGATTCTTTTATAATTCTAAACTTCTTTAATTTACACATTCCTGTTAATATAGTTATTTCATGTAATTGTAAGCTTTCATTTCATTAGAATTATGTTTTATTAATAAATGATAATCGTGTAATCACGGATAACATAGGCAAATCGAATGCATTCTTGAAACTCTAAAAATTGAACAACCATTACCCAAACTTAAGAATATACAATTTTGATGATATGTGACCAAGTTTTGATAAGCATGGGGCCAGGGTATAATTCTTTTTTAATAGTTGTTTTAGACTTGGATATCTTTGACCACAGGACGCCGCCTAAATACTCACGCTGCACGTGGTTTGATCTACTCATCGAAATTCGATTTGTTTCCGATGTATTTCATAAACATTCATTTATGTGTAAAACACAAGAGTATGGTGCCATAGTATTCATAGTAGGCGTTACACAGATCACCAAATCAATGGTAGACGTGTTCGAAACTATATTAAAGTTTGAAAAGAATATTTAGCATATACCGTGGCTGTGTGTTCATCAAATCATGCTCACATATCCTCTAAATAGCGTTGTCATGTGGGGGGAAAGGTTTTTCTAGTGTGTCAGCTCCCTTTAATATTGGCATTCGTGAGCATAAAGAGATATGAGATAGGTGTGCATTTACAGTTACGGTTACGGTTACGGTTACGGTTACGGTTACGGTTACGGTTACGGTTACGGTTACGGTTACGGTTACGGTTACGGTTACGGTTACGGTTACGGTTACGGTACAGGTACGGTACGGTACGGTACGGTACGGTACGGTACAGGTACAGGTACAGGTACAGGTACAGGTACAGGTACAGGTACAGGTACAGGTACAGGTACAGGTACAGGTACAGGTACAGGTACAGGTACAGGTACAGGTACAGGTACAGGTACAGGTACAGGTACAGGTACAGGTACAGGTACAGGTACAGGTACAGGTACAGGTACAGGTACAGGTACAGGTACACAACGTCGCATGTTTGTGTAGATGATCACGGTGCTTGAAGGAATCTATGCGCTCATAGAGTCCTACTTGACCAACTATGACGTGTACAAGGTGGAGACGGTCGGTGACTCCTTCATGGTCGCCTCAGGTAAGACAACTTATGTCGTTTGACAGTATTCACAACGATATTTTTGGGTGCTTATGTCCAAGGGTCCTCTGAAGCCCCAATTATCTATTGTCGTGGCTCTGGGCTGTAATAACTATGTTAAATGAAGGACAAACATGGTAATATTGAGTCATTCTCCAACTCGCTATATACCATATAGTTAAAAACAAGTCGTGCGGTAACCTGCAATACTGCTGACATACCAGAAATACCGAGTTCATCAAATTGTATGTTTGCTCTTTGTTTTAATAACATCGAGTTAACGCCAGACATGCAGTCATGGTGTCTTTCGTCAACCTCGACTTATCGTCGTTCAACCAGGGGTCCCCGTGCGAAACGGACACCGTCACGCGCTGGAGATTGCTGGGTGCACTCTCGGGGTACTCGGTGCCTTTGGCGACATGCAACTGGAGTTCGTCTCCAACGGGAAACTTGGAATCCGCTTTGGGGTTCATACAGGTACGTAAAGAGCCTTCTGGGGAAAATGTAGAAATAGTCGCACGGTTTACCTACTACTACTTTACATATCCTCCTGAAGGCTCAAATTGTATTTTTTTCCCAACAACGTACATATTTCCTAAAACTAAACTCACATTTGGCAAACGTGGTTTCTCCCAGAGGTTGGAATCAACTTCCTATCACAGTAGTCATCTGAGACTTCCCCAAAATAAACACATACACGTTTTAAATCAAATTCTCACTCTAGACATATTCAGTGCCCTGCTCCAACGGCACTACACACATACAGTGCCTTGATCTAACGGCTCTAGACACATTCCATTCCATGCTCTAACTGCTCTTGCTGTCGCTGTCGATCTTTGAGTACATAATAACGATAACGAAAACGATACAAATAATGATAATAGTAATAATAATAATAATAAGAAGAATAGTAACAACAAGAACAGCAACGAGGTAAATTACATAGACATACATCCTTGGAATCTTAGCTCAGAGGCGCATCAAAATAACATGGTTGGTCAGTTTCGGACGAACGAACGGACGCCCGCACGACGAACGAACGAACGAACGAACGAACGGACGGACGGACGGACGGACGGACGGACGGACGGACGGACGGACGGACGGACGGACGGACGGACGGACGGACGGACGGACGGACGGACGGACGGACGGACGGACGGACGGACGGACGGACGGACGGACGGACGGACGGACGGACGGACGGACGGACGGACGGACGGACGGACGGACGGACGGACGGACGGACGGACGGACGGACGGACGGACGGACGGACGGACGGACGGACGGACGGACGGACGGACGGACGGACGGACGGACGGACGGACGGACGGACGGACGGACGGACGGACGGACGGACGGACGGACGGACGGACGGACGGACGGACGGACGGACGGACGGACGGACGGACGGACGGACGGACGGACGGACGGACGGACGGACGGACGGACGGACGGACGGACGGACGGACGGACGGACGGACGGACGGACGGACGGACGGACGGACGGACGGACGGACACTCACCGCCCCTCCATGCAGTGACACACTCAGTTGCCCATCGTCTCATTCCGGTGTTGTCTGCCTTAGGGTCGTGCGTGACTGGGCTTACTGGCAGCATCAACCAGCGATTCTGCCTCTTCGGCGACGCCGTCAACACTGCCTCTAGGATGGAATCCAACGGAAAAGGTACTTGGTAACTGTCACTAAGATCTAGGTCTAATTGGATGTTGTGAGATGCTCAGCGTATTTTCAACTGTGTGCACAGAACTGTTTCAAATCGTCATTGAAATACAAACTTCACGGGAATAAGTATTGCAGCTATAATTTCTGCTATATTGGTTTCACAATAATAGTGGTAACAAGTAACTTTAAGCCGGGAACTCACTGAACCGTCGGCCAGCATATAGCCGGTCGGCCGGCCGACGCCAGAAAAATGAAATCGGCCGGGCGTCGTGGGAACATCGGGCCGTCGGCCGGTTTGATCATTTTGGAACTCATACAACCGTCCGACCGGCCGGCCGTTGTCCGCCCGATGCTACGATTTTTCGAACACACACAGCCGGCGGCCAGCCGGCCGATTTCATAATTTAAGCGCTATTAATTTTTATTTGTATTAGTTTAGTAATTAATTTTTGGTCCATAGAGGGATTCAATATGCTCGCCCAGGTGACCTACATCCCAAACTTCATCATGGCGGACTCAAAGGATGAATTCATGCTGATTTGTGTTGCTGCAAGTGCCGCTTTTGTGGCAAACAACCCAAAACATCTGCCGGCCGGGCCTCGTTCGGGCGTCGGCCGGCCGGCAATATCAAACATATTTGATACCGCCGGCCGACGTCGTGCGGGTATCGGCTCAACGCACGACGCCCGGCCGATGCCACGATTTTTGGAACTCACATAACCGATGCCCGGCCGATGCCCCACGACGTCCCACGATGACTGGCCGATGCAAAATCGGCCGGCCCAGCCGGGTTAGTGAGTTCCCGACTTTAAGTAACTTTAGTAACTTTAATAACTTTTTTATTTCACAACGCAACATATACAAGAACGAAACTAAAATATGTATTCCATTATCACAGTGTTGCATTGTATTGATGTCACTTGGCTAAAAGGCGTCTTCCAGTGACACCATCGTCAATTAAAATAACCATAATTACTATGGATATATACACATTTGTAATTTTACAACAAAATACAACACAATAATTGTTAAGATCAAATTAAACATAATATGTTTAATTTGATCTTAACAATTATTTTGCTGTGTGTTGTGTCTGACAATATTATTGTCAGACATCACCAAGTCTGTACTACTAAACATGGATTATATATAAAGTAAGTAGTTTGTTTTTGCTCCGGTGATATCTGACAACGATCCGAGACATTTGAACAACTTTTTGAATATAAACGAGTATAATTATGTCAGAAATGTCAGAAAGCATGGATGAGCATGAGTGAATCCATACAAGATTTAACTTAACTTAGGCTACTTTTAGGATTGAAATTAAACATACCTTTAGTAATGTTGTCATGCATGTCTGCTTTGCCTTTGAGTATGTGCAATATTGGTTGTATAGTGGAATGCTTAGAGCGGAATCCGTATTGATGTTTAGATAGAATGTTATATTTCTCCAAATCATTCATAAATCTACTATACACAATTGTTTCCATTATTTTAGAAAGTGCGTGTAAAATACTTATTAGTCTGTAGTTAGTAAAAACATTATTGTTTCCTGATTTATATATTGGAATTACTTTAGCAACCTATAGATTTTCTGGGACAACACCAGTAACAAAATATTTATTTATAATTTGCCCAAGCAGAATGACTATTGCTTCTATAGTCTGTTGAATGATAATGATATGTTTTGGTGTATTAATATGCTGCATAATATAAATAGTAATAGTCCATGTTTTGTGCAGAAATGTTACCCCTAAATATACCAGCCTCAATGCATATATGTAGCAGATATATAACGCCAAATAATTATGTTTAAACAGTCCTTTTCATAACGATTTCTGCCACAAGGAAGGCGGTAGTTTGACCCCTTTGGCAATCAGTAGAAGATAGCATGTCCCGCTATCGTCCAGCTGTCTGTAACCATCACCAGTCAAACCAGACGTGTTCCATAAGAGTGAGTTTGTGTCATTAGATTATATTTAAACCAACCCATTCAAAGAGTGAACTTGTGACAAATGATAATATAAGTGGGCAGTAGCATAAATAAAAGAAAAAAGAAAACAATTTAGTTTGTTAACTTGCACTCCGAACACCATTGATGGGTTTTGAAATTAATACGATTTAGACAATAAGAATGTCGACAATCTGATAAATAATAACACACACTAGGTATTCCGATAATCATACGATGTTACAGATTCATATAATATTTGGTGGACATTAGTTTACTCGCATGCATTTCACAGCAGCAAGAATAAGTTAGGGCAATCTTTCGACATTCTGGGCGACTCAGTGTTGCGATCAATAACTGCAGTTATGTCTACTGTTTGACGGCGTTGCGAACTTATACAACTGATCAACGGGTATTGTTGTCTTGACAGTGAATCACATTCACATCAGTGAAGACACGAGCAACCTCATAACTGAAACCTTCGTTGTCGAGCGCCGGGGACGGATCTTTGTAAAGGTAAACAAAGAATGTTAGTCAAAATTAATAATAACTATTTTGAGAAGTAATCAAAAGTTTTCATTCGACACCACCACCACCACCACCACCACCACCACCACCACCACCACCACCACCACCACCACCACCACCACCACCACCACCACCACCACCACCACCACCACCACCACCACCACCATCATCATCACCACCACCACCACCACCACAACCACCACCAACACCACCATCACCACCACCACCACCACCACCACCACTACCACCACAGTTTAATAAACGTACTGATGTTTGTATTTGAAGGGAAAAGGCAATATGACAACTTACTTCCTGCTTGAACATCGCCCACACGAGTTATCCGATGACATTGACGAGGTGGGCAGTTATTTTTCATCCCATTAACGCTCTTTAATACCCAATGCATGTGTGCTTGTCGTTGAGGAAGAATAAAACAATGTGTTAACTTGCACCACGTGACAATTTATTCTAATACGGACTGGGACAAGGGACAAATCGTGTAGCATGATGTAAATGCAACCTTGCCATTTTGACAACCTTACTCGCGTCAGTATTTCACGGATTAACATCGTATCAGTAAGATTCGCTCCCAGAGATATGAGATCATGTAACAATCGGATTATGGAGAACAGCATCAGCGGGGATGACTGTAATGAGCATTAATGAGTTTTCCTCATATGTCATGTAAGTAATTTCACAATATAATTACACAGCAATTATTCGTAAATTAATGAAAGATTGTACTTCAAAATATGTAATGCCCTTTTGACATTTCAGTGTCACTAGTGTGGTTTCTAGTGGTATCTCGAAATGATTTGCATAATCAATTAAGTAAACATACTATAAATAAAACCATATCATTATATTTACCAGTTAACCAGGAATCAACAAAATTATATTACTAAGGTGTTAATAATAACATCAACAATTGTTCCTATGCATTGAGTCGCATTATAGTCGGTAGCAAGGCAACCGGATATATAGTTTTCCTAGAAGTAGAATGACATCATTGTAAAATGATTGGTAATATTTAATATTTTGTGTTAAGACTCGTGTTTTCTTGTGACAACACATTGGTGTGTGTTTACTAACTTCAAATCATGATAACGAAGGACAGCAATATCTAGCAAATCTTCTTTTATAAAAACATACTTAAAGAAGTCCGCCATTTTCAGGAGATTGAACCATTCTACTTGGCTGAATTCAACCGTGTCCGACGAACGTACCAAGACATAGCTGCATCATCGATTGCACTGGACGGACCTTCCAACGACAGCCCGGGCGACTTTGAAGAGATGGAACAAACAGACGGTGAATCCGTCACTGAACACACTGTGTCATCTTTCGTCGATGGCGCTGCCGCTGCGGCGCGTCCTGCCACGCCAACCACCGAGTCGTCAAATGAGTGCGTCGCCAGCACCAACTCGAGACATGTGACAGGTACGGCTCCTGTCTCGGCATAACACAACTGCTGTTGTTATAATACTGGTACTACTGGTACTACTACTACTACTACTACTACTACTACTACTACTACTACTACTACTACTACTACTACTACTACTACTACTACTACTACTACTACTACTACTACTACTACTACTACTACTACTACTACTACTACTACTACTACTACTACTACTACTACTACTACTACTACTACTACTACTACTACTACTACTACTACTACTACTACTACTACTA
>OZ024866.1:12777479-12784979 GCA_964017155.1 Oasisia sp. SBJ-2009
CAGGCAAATATCGACGAATACGCCGCAAATCACGAATGTGGTAAAAACATGTTCGACAAATTTGAGAAATGTGTTCTCTAAAATTTAATTTATCATCAAAAATTACTCCCAAATTCCTAGTCGAAACTAGTCATACTAATAAACACAGTAATAATATCAAATTATAAATTTTCGCATGTTAAACACGACAATTGTAATAATGTACCATAGGCTATTTGCACGTTCTCTGTACAAATGGAACGGTAGAGTACAAATATAATAATTATTATTATTATTCTATTGGTTATGAGTTACCTTGTGTAGAGAAAGTTTAATTGGCAGTTCGTTATAAAACACACTATTTAAATGTTTTAAAACCTTACCGAGGAACACACACAATGCACATTTTCTATAAATGAATGATCTGCATTCACCCATGAGCCTTGCCGTGGAGCGGTGCGCAGACAGCCCGTAATGGACGTCGCTTGAGTCGCTGTCGAATTGACTAAATCACGCAAGGCACGTCCACCAGTAATTGGTCCATCTCCTACACCTAATTTGGGCCGAGCAGATTCCCGTACGCAGACAACTACATTACACTTGTCCTGTCTGGGAAGTAGGACCGATGGTGGAATATATTCACCGTTGAACGAACTACCGTGTTACATATTCCATCACGCCTGTATAATTGGTTCGTCGCAGGAGAATTGTAAAAATAGATAACTCGATTAATAGACTTCGTGAAAAGGTGCTTATTTAAGAAGCTGAAGGCAAATCGTGTAAATTTATGGCATACATGCTATTTAGGGGTATTGAGGGGTGCTGAGCTCGAATCTGCTGTATGCCCGGCTCAAAAATGGCTCATAAGCCCTAACAAATGAAAAATCGAAGATGGCCGCCACCGCCGTGCTAAAATGAATAAATGTTCATATCTTTTTTACTAAGCAAGGTAGAAACATGAATGAAGTGTGCTTTTGTATGTTTTCTAATATGAGGAATCCAATGGCAAACTCAGATTTGTGATAAAATATAAAAAAAACTGCTTAAAACTCATATTAGACTAGACATATTTCATGAAAATGTGCATATTTAAAAAGCTGAAGGCAAATCGTGTTCATTTATGGCATACATGCTATTTAGGGGTATTGAGGGGTGCTGAACTCGAATCTGCTGTATGCCCGGCTCAAAATATGGCTCATAAGCCATACAAATTGAAAAATCCATCATAGGCCATAACAATTGAAAAATCCAAGGTGGCAGCCACCGCCGTGCTAAAATTCGTAAATGTTCATATCTGTTTTACTAAGCAGAGTAGAAACATGATTGAAGTGTGTTTTTGTATGTTTTCTAATATGAGGAATTCAATGCCATACTCAGAAGTGTAGTAAAATAAATACACACTACAAAAAATTGAAACTGCTGGGAAAAAAAATTAAAGAATGAACAATTCTTCAAGCAGGTAACAACAACTACCTTTATTTTTCTATCACTCACACGAACAAAAACAAGACACTTGGTTTAATTACATAACACACACATATTTATGATGTGATCTCCATATCATATATGATGATATATACATATAGCTATACAGGTCTCATGATATGAAACATTACATTTAACAACTAATATCAACATACACCCAAATTTGATCACACGTGGTTCATATGTTAAAGCCTGCTGTTTCAGGTTGATCAGTCTACATGTGAGAATTCAATCCCGGTCCTCAAGGTCGTTCATGTCGTCGTGAATATTTCGACAGACATCAGCACGTCTCTTACAAGCACACATTTCGATGCACTCCTTGCGAATTTTCCTACAGCCTAAGCGTTGGGTATGACATCCATTTGTACAGCCACATGAGGTGATCTCCCTACATGATTTCGGTATCGGCGGCAGATATAGGAACCGTGGGACTAGCTTGCCATCCAGGTGCATCCATCCCATTTCAGTGACAGGCAGAAGATCAGGACATGGCAAGTGTGCTTGGTTCAAGACACTTGCTTGATAGTGTGCTGCGCATGATGTGGAACGTTGTTGCATCCGAGGTTGGTGGGAGAGTTTTGTGTGCACGACCGATACAAAACAGCTTCACACGAGCTTTGTTGCATATGTCAACGTCAGGCAAATGAATTTCTCAGTGGATGTCGCTATGTGATCAATGAGAGGGCCCTTGCAACATAACTCAACAAAAAGCCCAGTGATTGTAGTGGCAGGTGGGTTCAGCGAATCAACTACCGTCAAGTTTGATGTATCTTCTCTGCGAGCCGACCAGGAAGAAGGTGATACTCGACTAATCCTGCATTGCATTCATGCTAATGTGAACATGATAGTTGTATCAGTACATGGCACCGATGTGCTTCTCCTACTGCTGGCCCATTATAGCAGAATAGATTGCATACGACTCTATATGAAGGCTGGAACATCAAAGGCTTCAAAATATGTCCCAGTACATGAGATCCACCAGAACCTTTCAGTGGAACAACTGGACACCCTACTAGCATCCCATGCTGTTACTGGCTGTGTTAGTGTGTCTCAGTTCAGTGGTCACGGTAAAAAAAACAGCCTGGCAAGTGTTCCAACAACATCACACTGTCCTGATTGGCTTTGGCAAGGGCCCTATCACTGATCACATAGTAATGTCAACCGATAAATTCATTTGCAAGATGTACGGTGTGTCAGACGATGACACGTGCAACTAAGCTCGTGTGAAGTTGTTTTGTATCGGTCGTTCACACAAAACTCTCCCACCAACCTCGGATGCAACAACGTTCCACATCATGCGAGCACACTATCAAGCAAGTGTCTGGAACCAAGCACACTTGCCATGTCCTGATCGTCTGCCTGTCACTGAAATGGGATGGATGCACCTGGATGGCAAGCTAGTCCCACGGCTCCTATCTCTGCCGCCGATACCGAAATCATGTAGGGAGATCACCTCATGTGGCTGTACTAAGGGATGTCTTACCCAACGCTGCGGCTGTAGGAAAATTCGCAAGGAGGGCATCGAAATGTGTGCTTGTAAGAGACGTGCTGACGTCTGTCGAAATATTCACGACGACATGAACGACCTTGAGGACCGGGATTGAATTCTCACATGTAGACTGATCAACCTGAAACAGCAGGCTTTTACATTTGAACCACGAGTGATCAAATTTGGGTGTATGTTGATATTAGTTGTTAAATGTAATGTTTCATAACATGAGATCTGTATAACTATATGTATACAAATACATGTATATATCATCATATATGACATGAAGATCACTTCATAAATATGTGTGTGTTATGTAATTAAACCAAGTGGGTTCCTTTTGTTCGTGTGAGTGATACAAAAATAAAGGTAGTTGTTGTTACCTGCTTGAAGAATTGTTCATTCTTAAAAATCACATTTATTTCAACAATTTCGATTTTTTTTTTGTAGTGTGTATTCATTGTATTACATTTCTGAGTACAGCATTGGATTCCTCATATTAGAAAACATACAAAAGCACACTTCATTCATATTTCTACCATGCTTAGTAAAAAAGATATGAACATTTACGAATTTTTATTTTAGCACGCCGGTGGCGGCCATCTTGGAATTTTCAATTTGTATGGCTTATGAGCCATTTTTGAGCCGGGCATACAGCAGATTCGAGTTCAGCACCCCTCAGTACCCCTAAATAGCATGT
The DNA here is from genome assembly GCA_964017155.1 of Oasisia sp. SBJ-2009. NCBI lineage: Eukaryota > Metazoa > Annelida > Polychaeta > Sabellida > Siboglinidae > Oasisia > Oasisia sp. SBJ-2009. The sequence continues at coordinate 12,781,133 of OZ024866.1, forward strand.
ATGCCATAAATTAACACGATTTGCCTTCAGCTTCTTAAATAAGCACCTTTTCACGAAATGTGCCTAGTCTATAAGCAACAATCCACCTTGAAGACTGTCATATCCGTTGAAGTTGAAATGACAAGATGTAACTACGTATAAAATGTCCCAGGGTAAAGCCCAGCTCCTAAACATCCCGTGTTGAAACCGTTTCCACTGACAGGAGAAACAGCAAAAGGTGCCTTCAAAGCAGTCTGGGATGGCAATTCAGTCTTGGATAGTAGTTCAGCTTGTGATGGTAGTTCAGCCTAGGATGACAAGTCAGCCTGGGATGGTAGTTCAGCTTGTGATGGTAGTTCAGCCTAGGATGGCAAGTCAGCCTGGGATGGCAGTTCAGTCTGGGATGGTAGTTCAGCTTGTGATGGTAGTTCAGCCTAGGATGGCAAGTCAGCCTGGGATGGCAGTTCAGTCTGGGATGGTAGTTCAGCTTGTGATGGTAGTTCAGCCTAGGATGACAAATCAGCCTGGGATGGCAGTTCAGTCTGGGATGGTAGTTCAGCTTGTCGTGGTAGTTCAGCTTGTGATGGTAGTTCAGCCTAAGATGGCAAGTCAGCCTGGGATGGTAGTTCAGCTTGTGATGGTAGTTTAGCTTGTGATGGTAGTTCAGCCTAGGATGGTAAGTCAGCCTGGGATGGCAGTTCAGTCGGGGATGGTAGTTCAGCTTGTCATGGTAGTTCAGCTTGTGATGGTAGTTCAGCTTGTGATGGTAGTTCAGCGTAGGATGGCAAGTCAGCCTGGGATGGCAAGTCAGCCTGGGATGGCAAGTCAGCCTGGGATGGCAAATCAGCCTAGGATGGCAAGTCAGCCTGGGATAGCAAGTCAGCCTAGGATGGCAAGTCAGCCTAGGATGGCAAGTCAGCCTGGGATGGCAATTCAGCCTGGGATGGCAAGTCAGCCTGGGATGGCTTTGTCAGCCTGGGATGGCAAGTCAGCCTGGGATGGCAAGTCAGCCTGGGATGGCAAGTCAGCCTGGGATGGCTTTGTCAGCCTGGGATGGCAAGTCAGCCTAGGATGGCAAGTCAGCCTGGGATGGCAATTCAGCCTGGGATGGCAAATCAGCCTGGGATGGCAAGTCAGCCTGGGATGGCAAGTCAACCTGGGATGGCTTTGTCAGCCTGGGATGGCAAGTCAGCCTAGGGTGGCAAGTCAGCCTGGGATGGCAATTCAGCCTGGGATGGCAAGTCAGCCTGGGATGGCTTTGTCAGCCTGGGATGGCAAGTCAGCCTGGGATGGCAAGTCAGCCTGGGATGGCAAGTCAGCCTGGGATGGCAAATCAGCCTGGGATGGCAAGTCAGCCTGGGATGGCTTTGTCAGCCTGGGATGGCAAGTCAGCCTGGAGAAGGTCATTCTCATTTCAAAACCGTGTTAGTCAGGTTGAAAAGGAGGTAAGCCATGTACCGACTGATATTGTTTGTTTCTCGCTGGATTATACATCACTACGACCTTTATAATGAATACCAAGTGGATGTCAAGAGGATATCTTTAGGCAATCTGAGAAATTCAAAATGGCCACCAACGTGGCCATTGACGGCCAAACGAAAGATACATGTTTAACCAGTGGACCTACAATAAAGAGTTATACTATATTTCCAAGGAGGCCTTTTTAAACAATTCATTTTGTAATTTGCGCGTAAGAACAATGCTAATGTTCACGTCCAATATCATATTACGTAGGTAATATATAGGAAAACAATATTTCCGCATGCAACTAACATATTTACAAAAGTGAAATTTGCAATTATTTTAGCAACTGTGTAAGTTACAATTTGACTACATGTAAGATAAGCCATTACAGTTATTAAGGGCAAAGCCACGTGATGTCCGATAATTATTGAAATATCGCAAGTTTCAGGCAGATTTTAATCCTGTGGTAAGAATAGGTGCATATATTCAAATTACTAAACTTTAATAGTTAGCCGTGGCATGCCAGAATTAATACGTGAGACTGGTGGTCAAACAAACCATGAACGACACGAATCGGTGAATTCCAGCCTATCCTGTGAGAGAAACTGGTGAGAAACAATAATACTAACGATGGAACCGTGCAGAGAAATGCTCTACAGATGGAATATCATAGGCTGCCAAGCTGATGGAGCGCTATGTAGAGCTCGGAGGGAAACTGACCACGCCATCCATATTAATCAACTCGATTTGCGAGATGATGCAAGGTCTGGTTGTGCTCTTAACGGCTGGCGACCGATCGGTAACCTTCCGTGACGATACTGTTGCTACCCTGAACACGACCAGTGATGACGAAGTTGACGGAGACCTGGAGAGAACACTGGCTGTGGCAGCAAGGCGCACCACGAGGTTGACGGACACCTGGAGAGAACACTGGCTGTGGCAGCAAGGCGCACCACGAGGTTGACGGACACCTGGAGAGAACACTGGCTGTGGCAGCAAGGCGCACCACGAGGTTGACGGAGACCTGGAGAGAACACTGGCTGTGGCAGCAAGGCGCACCACGAGGTTGACGGACACCTGGAGAGAACACTGGCTGTGGCAGCAAGGCGCACCAGGAAGCAGTATTCAGATATGTAGTACCAATGTCAGACATACCAACATCTTCAGATAGGTCGCCAAGCAACGCTACTCAATAAACTGTCCCTCTCTCCTCATCTGAAATATCATTACCAGTACCATCAAGAAACACCTACTGACTTCGGGGTACGCACCCATCTCCGCGGTCACAGATGTTTTCGTCACGGCCTGTTTATATAGTTGGTTTATTAATTAAATAATATCATGTCGGAGGAAAATACAGATCTTAAGACGCATAAACGATGATCAAACAAATGATAAAAGTGTGCATGTTCAACTCTGATATGAACTCTTGACCAACATGATTGTTTTGGATTAGCGTTAGATGTGGCCATGAGGTTTCATGTATTTGTAGCGATAGCCTTCATGCCTCATCATAACAGGTAACCACTGGTTGCTGCATGCATTGCTTCCGGATAAAACTGGCTTGGAGCAAGGACCTCTTCACAAGCTTATAGATCGGACTGGGTCGACGGCATATTACTGGGCGGTCGACTGGTAGTGGGTTTAAAAAAACACTTAATGCGATTATGCCTTTGTAGTAGTAATACAATGGAACAGCGAACGCTTTTTCAAACACAATATTTTTGATGCCAAAATAAATATGTTGACGGTGTATTGTCTATTGTCATTTGGTACTATCCACCAAATGGCAATAAAGAAACAATATCCACAATTTAATTTGTGCAACCACGAAACTACCAAAGTCAATACGAGCAGTTGTTTTTGGTCCATCGGGATGTATCGCAAGTTTGAGGAGTTGGATATCAAATTTTAAAACAGGAAGTGGAACGGATTATAGCTGATTCGGCAAACTCATCGTTCACGACTTACTTGTTATCACCACAGGTTTAATAGCACAATATCATCTTTATGCCCCAACTGTACGCCGACCGGAGTAGCGCGCGGGATGGAGAAGCTGCCGATGCATTGTGTCGCATTGAACGATGTATTGAAGAACACAATGAATGGAAACAAAACCGAAGCAATGATCATATCGTTTCAAATCGTAAACATATGCTAAACGTATCATATGTTTATATGTACGGATGTAACATTGTGTCATCACCAACCATCCGTAACCTCGGGATTATGATCGACAGTGTACTGACAATGTCGTAAGAAGTGTTGGCATGCGTATTACAATCTCTATGCAGTATCAAAGACTTGTCCATGCCATCGTGATATTGCGGCTGGATTTCGGCAACGCCGTGTTGTATGGCATTACGGAGGGACTCATGAACAAGTTTCAGGTGCAAAATTCATA
>OZ024866.1:12789979-12947479 GCA_964017155.1 Oasisia sp. SBJ-2009
GTACTGAATCTTTTTGTATTTTTCAGTACACATCGTTGGCGTCTTGGCATCGAAATTTGTTGAGCGCGCCTAATTTCGTACGTACGTATTGACACGGATGTTTTCTGTTGCATTGACAGACCCATTTGCATCCAAGCAACAAGAGCACGGCGTCTAAAGGTCACAGCCTCGTGGTTGCACTACATCAACCGAAGCCGCTCAGAATCAGGCTTTGTACATTCTGCCTATGGATCGATGTCTTTTTGGTTGATTTAAAATATATACCACTTTGAAGTTATTTTTCAATGAGGTAGCCACTTTTGCAATCAATTTGGTATTTAATAAACTGCGTTTCATAACAAACCTTTGATGTCAGTTTTAACGTGACGCGGGGTGACTTCACTAGGAGTTTTTGCACCACTACGCATGTTCGGCATACACAACGAAGACAGAGACGTAGGCTACGAGAGGTAGATAGACAGTGAGGGAGAGAGAGATAGAGGGGGAGAGACAGAGACAGAGAGAGGAAGGAAGGAAGGGAGGGAGAGAGGGAGGGAGGGAGGGAGGGAGGGAGGGAGAGGGAGAGGGAGAGGGAGAGGGAGAGGGAGAGGGAGAGGGAGAGGGAGAGGGAGAGGGAGAGGGAGAGAGAGAGAGAGAGAGAGAGAGTGTGTGTGTGTGTGTGTGTAGGCAGGCAGGCAGGCAGGCAGGCAGGCAGGCAGGCAGGCAGGCAGGCAGGCAGGCAGGCAGGCAGGCAGGCAGGCAGGCAGGCAGGCAGGCAGGCAGGCAGGCAGGCAGGCAGGCAGGCAGGCAGGCAGGCAGGCAGGCAGGCAGGCAGGCAGGCAGGCAGGCAGGCAGGCAGGCAGGCAGGCAGGCAGGCAGGCAGGCAGGCAGGCAGGCAGGCAGGCAGGCAGGCAGGCAGGCAGGCAGGCAGGCAGGCAGGCAGGCAGGCAGGCAGGCAGGCAGGCAGGCAGTCAGGCAGTCAGGCAGGCATGCATGCAGGCAGGCAGGCAGGCAAGCAGGCAGGCAGGCAGGCAGGCAGGCATCGTGCCCATAACAGAACGGATCCTTGAAAATCTGAATGCCAACTAAGCTATTTGCGCCATTATTGATGTCAAAGCAAACACTGCCGGTTGATTCAATAATTTCACTTTGATGGCGGCGCACCATAATCGCGTTGTCAGTATTTCGTGTAATTTTAGATTTAAAGAGTGTACTTCGACGTGTCTGTTTCCGAGCTATCGTAAGGTAATAGATCAATTAGCATGACACCGGCTTATTACGAGATGTTCTATGTTAAAATGCGACGTAGGTTCAATTAGTGATGGAAATGTTGGCATCAATAAAAAATATTGCGAAATATTAATTGCACTGACGGAGTTGCCGCAGTGGCATAAAGGAAGGTGGTGGGATAGTGGCCATGTTAAGGCATAACGGAAGGTGGTGGGATAGTGGCCATGATAAGGCATAAAGGAAGGTGGTGGGATAGTGGTCATGTTAAGACATACAGGAAGGTGGTGGGATAGTGGCCATGTTAAGGCATAAAGGATGGTGGTGGGATAGTGGCCATGTTAAGGCATAACAGATGGTGGTGGGATAGTGGCCATGTTAAGGCATAAAGGATGGTGGTGGGATGTTGGCCATGTTAAGCATAAAAGATGGTGGTGGGATAGTGGCCATGTTAAAGCATAAAGGAAGGTGGTGGGATAATGGCTATGATAAGGCATAAAGGAAGGTGGTGGGATAGTGGCCATGTTAAGACATAAAGGAAGGTGGTGGGATAGTGGCCATGTTAAGGCATAAAGGATGGTGGTGAGATAGTTGTCATGTTAAGGCATAAAGGATTGTGGTGGAATAGTGGCCATGTTAAGGCATAAAGGAAGCTGGTGGGATATAGGCCATGTTAAGCATAAAGGATGGTGGTGGGACAGTGGCCTTGTTAAGGCATAAAGGAAGGTGGTGGGATAGTGGCCATGTTAAGGCATAATGGATGGTGGTGGGATAGTAGCCATGTTAAGGTATAAAGGATGGTGGTGGGATAGTGGCCATGTTACGGCATAAAGGAAGGTGGTGGGATAATGGCCATGTTAAGGCATAAAGGATGGTGGTAGGATAGTGGCCATGTTAAGGCATAAAGGATGGTGGTGGGATAGTGGCCATGTTAAATCATAAAGGAAGGTGGGGATAATGGCCATGTTAAGGCATAAAGGAAGGTGGGGGATAGTGGCCATGTTACGGCATAAAGGAAGGTGGTGGGATAATGGCCATGTTAAGGCATAAAGGATGGTGGTAGGATAGTGGCCATGTTAAGGCATAAAGGATGGTGGTGGGATAGTGGCCATGTTAAATCATAAAGGAAGGTGGGGATAATGGCCATGTTAATGCATAAAGGAAGGTGAAGGATATTGATCGTGTTAAGGCATAAAGGAATGTGGGGGATAGTGGCCATGTTAAGGCATAAAGGAAGGTGGGGGATAATGGCCATGTTAAGGCATACAGGAAGGTGGTGGGATAGTGGCCATGTAAAGGCAAAAAGGAAGGTGGTGGGAGAGCAGCCACGTTAAGGCATAAAGGATGGTATTTGGATAGTGGCCATGTTAAGACATAAAGGAAGGGGGTGGGATATTGGCCATGTTAAGGCATAAAGGATGGTGTTGGGATAGTGGCCATGTTAAGGCATAAAGGAAGGTGGTGGGATAAATGCCATGGTAAGGCATAAAGGATGGTGGTGGGATAGTGGCCATGTTAAGGCATAAAGAGTGGTGGTGGGATAGTGGCCATGACAAGGCATTAAGGACGGTGGTGGGATAGTGGCCATGTTAAGGCATAGAGGATGGTGGTGGGATAGTGGACATGCAAAATCAAAAAGGAAGGTGGGGGATAATGGCCATGTTAAAGCATAAAGGAAGGTGAAGGATATTGATCATGTTAAGGCATAACGGAAGGTGGGGTATAATGGCCATGTTAAGGCATAAAGGAAGGTGGGGGATAGTGGCCCTGTTAAGGAATAAAGGAAGGTGGGGGGCAATGGCCATGTTAAGACATAAAGGAAGGTGGGGAATAGTGGCCATGTTAAGGCATAAAGGAAGGTGGGGGGATAGTGGCCATGTTACGGCATAAAGGAAGGTGGTGGGATATTGGCAATGTTAAGCATAAAGGATGGTGGTGGGATAGTGGCCATGTTAAGGCATAAAGGAAGGTGGTGGGATAGCAGCCATGTTAAGGCATAATGGATGGTGGTGGGATAGTGGCCATGTTACGGCATAAATGATGGTGGTGGGATAGTGGCCATGATACGGCAAAAAGGAAGGTGGTGGGATAATGGCCATGTTAAGGCATAAAGGAAGGTGGTGGGATAGTGGCCATGTTAAGGCATAAAGGATGGTGGTGGGATAGAAGCCATGTTAAGGCATAAAGGAAGGTGGTGGGATAGTGGCCATGTTAAGGCATAATGGATGGTGGTGGGATAGTGGCCATGTTAAGGCATAAAGCACGGTGGCGGGATAGTGGCCATGTCAAGGCATAAAGGAAGGTGGTGGGATAATGGCAATGGTAAGGCATAAAGGAAGGTGGTGGGATAATGGCCATATGAAGGCATAAAGGATGGTGGTAGGATAGTGGCCATGTTAAGGCATAAAGGATGGTGGTGGGATAGTGGCCATGTTAAATCATAAAGGAAGGTGGGGATAATGGCCATGTTAAGGCATAAAGGAAGGTGGGGGATATTGATCATGTTAAGGCATAAAGGAAGGTGGTGGGATAATGGCAATGTTAAGGCATAAAGGATGGTGGTGGGATAGTGGCCATGTTAAGGCATAAAGGATGGTGGGATAGTGGCCATGTAAAATCAAAAAGAAAGGTGGGGGATAATGGCCATGTTAAGGCATAAAGGAAGGTGAAGGATATTGATCGTGTTAAGGCATAAAGGAATGTGGGGGATAGTGGCCATGTTAAGGCATAAAGGAAGGTGGGGGATAATGGCCATGTTAAGGCATAAAGGAAGGTGGTGGGATAGTGGCCATGTTACGGCATAAAGGAAGGTGGTGCTATATTGGCCATGTAAAGGCAAAAAGGAAGGTGGTGGGAGAGCAGCCATGTTAAGGCATAAAGGATGGTATTTGGATAGTGGCCATGTTAAGACATAAAGGAAGGGGGTGGGATATTGGCCATGTTAAGGCATAAAGGATGGTGTTGGGATAGTGGCCATGTTAAGGCATAAAGGAAGGTGGTGGGATAATGGCCATGGTAAGGCATAAAGGATGGTGGTGGGATAGTAGCCATGTTAAGGCATAAAGGATGGTGGTGGGATAGTGGCCATGTTCAATCAAAAAGGAAGGTGGGGACAATGGCCATGTTAAGGCATAAAGGATGATGGTGGGATAGTGGCCATGTTAAATCATAAAGGAAGGTGGGGATAATGGCCATGTGAAGGCATAAAGGAAGGTGGGGGATATTGATCATGTTAAGGCATAAAGGAAGGTGGTGGGATAGTGGCCATGTTAAGGCATTAAGGATGGTGGTGGGATAGTGGCCATGTAAAATCAAAAAGGAAGGTGGGGGATAATGGCCATGTTAAGGCATAAAGGAAGGTGAAGGATATTGATCATGTTAAGGCATAAAGGAAGGTGGGGTATAATGGCCATGTTAAGGCATAAAGGAAGGTGGGGGATAGTGGCCATGTTAAGGCATAAAGGATGGTTGTGGGATAGTGGCCTTGTTAAGGCGTAATGGATGGTGGTGGGATAGTGGCCATGTTAAGGCAAAAAGGATGGTGGTGGGATAGTGGCCATGTTACGGCATAAAGGAAGGTGGAGGGATAATGGCCATGTTAAGGCAAAAAGGAAGGTGGTGGGATAGTGGCCATGTTAAGGCATAAAGGAAGGTGGGGGATAGTGGCCATGTTAAGGCATAAAGGAAGGTGGGGGGGGGGGGGGTAATGGCCATGTTAAGGCATAAAGGAAGGTGGGGGATAGTGGCGATGTTAAGGCATAAATGAAGGTGGGGGATAATGGCCATGTTACGGCATAAAGGAAGGTGGTGGGATAGTGGCCATGTTACGGCATAAAGGAAGGTGGGGGATAGTGGCCATGTTAAGGCATAAAGGAAGGTGGGGGATATTGGCCATGTTACGGCATAAAGGAAGGTGGTGGCATAATGGACATGTAAAGGCATAAAGGAAGGTGGGGGGATAGCAGCCATGTTAAGGCATAAAGGATGGTGGTGGGATAGTGGCCATGCTAAGGCATAAAGGAAGGTGCTAGGATAGTGGCCATGTTAAGGCATAATGGATGGTGGTGGAATAGTGGCCTTGTTAAGGCATAAAGAATGGTGGTGGGATAATGACCATATGAAGCATAAAGGAAGGTGGGGGATAGTGGCCAAGTTAAGGCATAAAGGATGGTTGTGGGATAATGGCCATGCTAAGGCATAATGAATGGTGGTGGGATAGTGTCCATGTTAAGGCATAAAGGAAGGTGGGGGATAGTGGCTATGTTAAGGCATAAAGGAAGGTGGGGGATAATGGCCATGTTACGGCATAAAGGAAGGTGGTGCGATAGTGGCCATGTTAAGGCATAAAGGAAGGTGGGGGATAGTGGCCATGCTAAGGCATAAAGGAAGGTGGGGATAATGGCCATGTTAAGGCGTAAAGGATGGTGGGGGATAATGGCCATGTTTACGGCATAAAGGATGGTGTGGGATAATGGCTATGTTAAGGCATTAAGGAAGGTGGGGGATAGTGGCCATGCTAAGGCATAAAGGAAGGTGGGGATAATGGCCATGTTAAGGCGTAGAGGATGGTGGGGGATAATGGCCATGTTTACGGCATAAAGGAAGGTGTGGGATAATGGCTATGTTAAGGCATAAAGGAAGGTGGGGGATAGTGGCCATGTTAAGGTATAAAGGAAGGTGGGGGATAATGGCCAAGTTAAGGCATAAAGGAAGGTGGGGGATAGTGGCGATGTTAAGGCATAAAGGAAGGTGGGGGATAATGGCCATGTTACGGCATAAAGGAAGGTGGTGGGATAGTGGCCATGTTAAGGCATAAAGAATGGTGGTGGGATAGTGGCCATGTTAAGGCATAAAGGAAGGTGCTAGGATAGAGGCCATGTTAAGGCATAATGGATGGTGGTGGTATAGTGGCCATGTTAAGGCATAAAGAATGGTGGTGGGATAATGACCATATTAAGCATAAAGGAAGGTGGGGGATAGTGGCCAAGTTAAGGCATAAAGGATGGTTGTGGGATAATGGCCATGCTAAGGCATAATGAATGGTAGTGGGATAGTGTCCATGTTAAGGCATAAAGGATGGTGGTGGGAAAGTGGCCGTGTTAAGGCGTAATGGATGGTGATGGGATAGTGGCCATGTTAAGGCAAAAAGGATGATGGTGGGATAGTGGCCATGTTACGGCACAAAGGAAGGTGGAGGGATAATGGCCATGTTAAGGCAAAAAGGAAGGTGGTGGGATAGTGGCCATGTTAAGGCATAAAGGAAGGTGGGGGATAGTGGCCATGTTAAGGCATAAAGGAAGGTGGGGGGGGGGGTAATGGCCATGTTAAGGCATAAAGGAAGGTGGGGGATAGTGGCGATGTTAAGGCATAAAGGAAGGTGGGGGATAATGGCCATGTTACGGCATAAAGGAAGGTGGTGGGATAGTGGCCATGTTAAGGCATAAAGGAAGGTGGGGGATAGTGGCCATGTTAAGGCATAAAGGACGGTGGGGGATAGTGGCCATGTTACGGCATAAAGGAAGGTGGTGGAATAATGGACATGTAAAGGCATAAAGGAAGGTGGTGGGATAGCAGCCATGTTAAGGCTTAAAGGATGGTGGTGGGATAGTGGCCATGTTAAGGCATAAAGGAAGGTGCTAGGATAGTGGCCATGTTAAGGGATAATGGATGGTGGTGGTATAGTGGCCTTGTTAAGGCGTAAAGAATTGTGGTGGGATAATGACCATATTAAGCATAAAGGAAGGTGGGGGATAGTGGCCAAGTTAAGGCATAAAGGATGGTTGTGGGATAATGGCCATGCTAAGGCATAATGAATCGTGGTGGGATAGTGTCCATGTTAAGGCATAAAGGATGGTGGTGGGATAGTGGCCGTGTTAAGGCGTAATGGATGGTGGTGGGATAGTGGCCATGTTAAGGCATAAAGGATGGTGGGATAGTGGCCATGTAAAATCAAAAAGAAAGGTGGGGGATAATGGCCATGTTAAGGCATAAAGGAAGGTGGGGGATAATGGCCATGTTAAGGCATAAAGGAAGGTGGTGGGATAGTGGCCATGTAACGGCATAAAGGAAGGTGGTGCTATATTGGCCATGTAAAGGCAAAAAGGAAGGTGGTGGGAGAGCAGCCATGTTAAGGCATAAAGGATGGTATTTGGATAGTGGCCATGTTAAGACATAAAGGAAGGGGGTGGGATATTGGCCATGTTAAGGCATAAAGGATGGTGTTGGGATAGTGGCCATGTTAAGGCATAAAGGAAGGTGGTGGGACAATGGCCATGGTAAGGCATAAAGGATGGTGGTGGGATAGTGGCCATGTTAAGGCATAAAGGATGATGGTGGGATAGTGGCCATGTTAAATCATAAAGGAAGGTGGGGATAATGGCCATGTGAAGGCATAAAGGAAGGTGGGGGATATTGATCATGTTAAGGCATCAAGGAAGGTGGTGGGATAGTGGCCATGTTAAGGCGTTAAGGATGGTGGTGGGATAGTGGCCATGTAAAATCAAAAAGGAAGGTGGGGGATAATGGCTATGTTAAGGCATAAAGGAAGGTGAAGGATATTGATCATGTTAAGGCATAAAGGAAGGTGAAAGATATTGATCATGTTAAGGCATAAAGGAAGGTGGGGTATAATGGACATGTTAAGGCATAAAGGAAGGTGGGGGACAGTGGCCATGTTAAGGCATAAAGGAAGGTGGGGGATAGTGGCCATGTTAAGGCATAACGGAAGGTGGGGGATAATGGCCATGTTACGGCATAAAGGATGGTGGTGGGATAGTGGCCATGTTAAGGCATAAAGGAAGGTGGTGGGATAGTGGCCATGTTAAGGCATAATGGATGGTGATGGGATAGTGGCCATGTTAAGGCATAAAGGATTGTGGTGGGATAGTGGCCATGTTATGGCATAAAGGAAGGTGGTGGGATAGTGGCCATGTTAAGGCATAAAGGATGGTGGAGGGATAGTGGACATGTTAAGGCATAAAGGAAGGTGGTGGGATAGTGGCCATGTTAAAGCATAAAGAAGGTGGTGGGATAGTGGCCATGTTAAGGCATAATGGATGGTGGTTGGATAGTGGCCATGTTAAGGCATAAAGGATGGTGGTGGGATAGAGGCCATGCTAAGGCATAAAGGATGGTGGTGGGATAGTGGCCATGTTAAGGCATAAAGGATGGAGGTGGGATAGTGGCCATGTTAAATCATAAATGAATGTGGGGATAATGGCCATGTTAAGGCATAAAGGATGGTGGTGGGATAGTGGCCATGTTAAGGCATAAAGGATGGTGGTGGGATAGTGGCCATGTTAAGGCATAAAGGAAGGTGCTAGGATAGTGGCCATGTTAAGGCATAATGGATGGTGGTGGTATAGTGGCCATGTTAAGGCATAAAGAATGGTGGTGGGATAATGACCATATTAAGCATAAAGGAAGGTGGGGGATTGGGGCCATGTTAAGGCATAAAGGAAGGTGGGGGATAGTGGCCATGTTAAGGCACAAAGGAAGGTGGGGGGGGGGGGGGTAATGGCCATGTTAAGGCATAAAGGAAGGTGGGGGATAGTGGCGATGTTAAGGCATAAAGGAAGGTGGGGGATAATGGCCATGTTACGGCATAAAGGAAGGTGGTGGGATAGTGGCCATGTTAAGGCATAAAGGAAGGTGGGGGATAGTGGCCATGTTAAGGCATAAAGGACGGTGGGGGATAGTGGCCATGTTACGGCATAAAGGAAGGTGGTGGAATAATGGACATGTAAAGGCATAAAGGAAGGTGGTGGGATAGCAGCCATGTTAAGGCATAAAGGATGGTGGAGGGATAGTGGCCATGTTAAGGCATAAAGGAAGGTGCTAGGATAGTGGCCATGTTAAGGGATAATGGATGGTGGTGGTATAGTGGCCTTGTTAAGGCGTAAAGAATTGTGGTGGGATAATGACCATATTAAGCATAAAGGAAGGTGGGGGACAGTGGCCAAGTTAAGGCATAAAGGATGGTTGTGGGATAATGGCCATGCTAAGGCATAATGAATCGTGGTGGGATAGTGTCCATGTTAAGGCATAAAGGATGGTGGTGGGATAGTGGCCGTGTTAAGGCGTAATGGATGGTGGTGGGATAGTGGCCATGTTAAGGCATAAAGGATGGTGGGATAGTGGCCATGTAAAATCAAAAAGAAAGGTGGGGGATAATGGCCATGTTAAGGCATAAAGGAAGGTGGGGGATAATGGCCATGTTAAGGCATAAAGGAAGGTGGTGGGATAGTGGCCATGTTACGGCATAAAGGAAGGTGGTGCTATATTGGCCATGTAAAGGCAAAAAGGAAGGTGGTGGGAGAGCAGCCATGTTAAGGCATAAAGGATGGTATTTGGATAGTGGCCATGTTAAGACATAAAGGAAGGGGGTGGGATATTGGCCATGTTAAGGCATAAAGGATGGTGTTGGGATAGTGGCCATGTTAAGGCATAAAGGAAGGTGGTGGGACAATGGCCATGGTAAGGCATAAAGGATGGTGGTGGGATAGTGGCCATGTTAAGGCATAAAGGATGATGGTGGGATAGTGGCCATGTTAAATCATAAAGGAAGGTGGGGATAATGGCCATGTGAAGGCATAAAGGAAGGTGGGGGATATTGATCATGTTAAGGCATCAAGGAAGGTGGTGGGATAGTGGCCATGTTAAGGCGTTAAGGATGGTGGTGGGATAGTGGCCATGTAAAATCAAAAAGGAAGGTGGGGGATAATGGCCATGTTAAGGCATAAAGGAAGGTGAAGGATATTGATCATGTTAAGGCATAAAGGAAGGTGAAGGATATTGATCATGTTAAGGCATAAAGGAAGGTGGGGTATAATGGACATGTTAAGGCATAAAGGATGGTGGTGGGATAGTGGCCATGCTAAGGCATAAAGGAAGGTGCTAGGATAGTGGCCATGTTAAGGCATAATGGATGGTGGTGGAATAGTGGCCTTGTTAAGGCATAAAGAATGGTGGTGGGATAATGACCATATGAAGCATAAAGGAAGGTGGGGGATAGTGGCCAAGTTAAGGCATAAAGGATGGTTGTGGGATAATGGCCATGCTAAGGCATAATGAATGGTGGTGGGATAGTGTCCATGTTAAGGCATAAAGGAAGGTGGGGGATAGTGGCTATGTTAAGGCATAAAGGAAGGTGGGGGATAATGGCCATGTTACGGCATAAAGGAAGGTGGTGCGATAGTGGCCATGTTAAGGCATAAAGGAAGGTGGGGGATAGTGGCCATGCTAAGGCATAAAGGAAGGTGGGGATAATGGCCATGTTAAGGCGTAAAGGATGGTGGGGGATAATGGCCATGTTTACGGCATAAAGGATGGTGTGGGATAATGGCTATGTTAAGGCATTAAGGAAGGTGGGGGATAGTGGCCATGCTAAGGCATAAAGGAAGGTGGGGATAATGGCCATGTTAAGGCGTAGAGGATGGTGTGGGATAATGGCTATGTTGAGGCATAAAGGAAGGTGGGGGATAGTGGCCATGTTAAGGTATAAAGGAAGGTGGGGGATAATGGCCAAGTTAAGGCATAAAGGAAGGTGGGGGATAGTGGCGATGTTAAGGCATAAAGGAAGGTGGGGGATAATGGCCATGTTACGGCATAAAGGAAGGTGGTGGGATAGTGGCCATGTTAAGGCATAAAGAATGGTGGTGGGATAGTGGCCATGTTAAGGCATAAAGGAAGGTGCTAGGATAGAGGCCATGTTAAGGCATAATGGATGGTGGTGGTATAGTGGCCATGTTAAGGCATAAAGAATGGTGGTGGGATAATGACCATATTAAGCATAAAGGAAGGTGGGGGATAGTGGCCAAGTTAAGGCATAAAGGATGGTTGTGGGATAATGGCCATGCTAAGGCATAATGAATGGTAGTGGGATAGTGTCCATGTTAAGGCATAAAGGATGGTGGTGGGAAAGTGGCCGTGTTAAGGCGTAATGGATGGTGATGGGATAGTGGCCATGTTAAGGCAAAAAGGATGATGGTGGGATAGTGGCCATGTTACGGCACAAAGGAAGGTGGAGGGATAATGGCCATGTTAAGGCAAAAAGGAAGGTGGTGGGATAGTGGCCATGTTAAGGCATAAAGGAAGGTGGGGGATAGTGGCCATGTTAAGGCATAAAGGAAGGTGGGGGGGGGGTAATGGCCATGTTAAGGCATAAAGGAAGGTGGGGGATAGTGGCGATGTTAAGGCATAAAGGAAGGTGGGGGATAATGGCCATGTTACGGCATAAAGGAAGGTGGTGGGATAGTGGCCATGTTAAGGCATAAAGGAAGGTGGGGGATAGTGGCCATGTTAAGGCATAAAGGACGGTGGGGGATAGTGGCCATGTTACGGCATAAAGGAAGGTGGTGGAATAATGGACATGTAAAGGCATAAAGGAAGGTGGTGGGATAGCAGCCATGTTAAGGCTTAAAGGATGGTGGTGGGATAGTGGCCATGTTAAGGCATAAAGGAAGGTGCTAGGATAGTGGCCATGTTAAGGGATAATGGATGGTGGTGGTATAGTGGCCTTGTTAAGGCGTAAAGAATTGTGGTGGGATAATGACCATATTAAGCATAAAGGAAGGTGGGGGATAGTGGCCAAGTTAAGGCATAAAGGATGGTTGTGGGATAATGGCCATGCTAAGGCATAATGAATCGTGGTGGGATAGTGTCCATGTTAAGGCATAAAGGATGGTGGTGGGATAGTGGCCGTGTTAAGGCGTAATGGATGGTGGTGGGATAGTGGCCATGTTAAGGCATAAAGGATGGTGGGATAGTGGCCATGTAAAATCAAAAAGAAAGGTGAGGGATAATGGCCATGTTAAGGCATAAAGGAAGGTGGGGGTAATGGCCATGTTAAGGCATAAAGGAAGGTGGTGGGATAGTGGCCATGTTACGGCATAAAGGAAGGTGGTGCTATATTGGCCATGTAAAGGCAAAAAGGAAGGTGGTGGGAGAGCAGCCATGTTAAGGCATAAAGGATGGTATTTGGATAGTGGCCATGTTAAGACATAAAGGAAGGGGGTGGGATATTGGCCATGTTAAGGCATAAAGGATGGTGTTGGGATAGTGGCCATGTTAAGGCATAAAGGAAGGTGGTGGGACAATGGCCATGGTAAGGCATAAAGGATGGTGGTGGGATTGTGGCCATGCTAAGGCATAAAGGATGATGGTGGGATAGTGGCCATGTTAAATCATAAAGGAAGGTGGGGATAATGGCCATGTGAAGGCATAAAGGAAGGTGGGGGATATTGATCATGTTAAGGCATCAAGGAAGGTGGTGGGATAGTGGCCATGTTAAGGCGTTAAGGATGGTGGTGGGATAGTGGCCATGTAAAATCAAAAAGGAAGGTGGGGGATAATGGCTATGTTAAGGCATAAAGGAAGGTGAAGGATATTGATCATGTTAAGGCATAAAGGAAGGTGAAGGATATTGATCATGTTAAGGCATAAAGGAAGGTGGGGTATAATGGACATGTTAAGGCATAAAGGAAGGTGGGGGACAGTGGCCATGTTAAGGCATAAAGGAAGGTGGGGGATAGTGGCCATGTTAAGGCATAACGGAAGGTGGGGGATAATGGCCATGTTACGGCATAAAGGATGGTGGTGGGATAGTGGCCATGTTAAGGCATAAAGGAAGGTGGTGGGATAGTGGCCATGTTAAGGCGTAATGGATGGTGGTGGGATAGTGGCCATGTTAAGGCATAAAGGATTGTGGTGGGATAGTGGCCATGTTATGGCATAAAGGAAGGTGGTGGGATAGTGGCCATGTTAAGGCATAAAGGATGGTGGTGGGATAGTGGACATGTTAAGGCATAAAGGAAGGTGGTGGGATAGTGGCCATGTTAAAGCATAAAGAAGGTGGTGGGATAGTGGCCATGTTAAGGCATAATGGATGGTGGTTGGATAGTGGCCATGTTAAGGCATAAAGGACGGTGGTGGGATAGAGGCCATGCTAAGGCATAAAGGATGGTGGTGGGATAGTGGCCATGTTAAATCATAAATGAATGTGGGGATAATGGCCATGTTAAGGCATAAAGGATGGTGGTGGGATAGTGGCCATGTTAAGGCATAAAGGATGGTGGTGGGATAGTGGCCATGTTAAGGCATAAAGGAAGGTGCTAGGATAGTGGCCATGTTAAGGCATAATGGATGGTGGTGGTATAGTGGCCATGTTAAGGCATAAAGAATGGTGGTGGGATAATGACCATATTAAGCATAAAGGAAGGTGGGGGATTGGGGCCATGTTAAGGCATAAAGGAAGGTGGGGGATAGTGGCGATGTTAAGGCATAAAGGAAGGTGGGGGATAATGGCCATGTTACGGCATAAAGGAAGGTGGTGGGATAGTGGCCATGTTAAGGCATAAAGGAAGGTGGGGGATAGTGGCCATGTTAAGGCATAAAGGACGGTGGGGGATAGTGGCCATGTTACGGCATAAAGGAAGGTGGTGGAATAATGGACATGTAAAGGCATAAAGCAAGGTGGTGGGATAGCAGCCATGTTAAGGCATAAAGGATGGTGGTGGGATAGTGGCCATGTTAAGGCATAAAGGAAGGTGCTAGGATAGTGGCCATGTTAAGGCATAATGGATGGTGGTGGTATAGTGGCCTTGTTAAGGCGTAAAGAATTGTGGTGGGATAATGACCATATTAAGCATAAAGGAAGGTGGGGGATAGTGGCCAAGTTAAGGCATAAAGGATGGTTGTGGGATAATGGCCATGCTAAGGCATAATGAATCGTGGTGGGATAGTGTCCATGTTAAGGCATAAAGGATGGTGGTGGGATAGTGGCCGTGTTAAGGCGTAATGGATGGTGGTGGGATAGTGTCCATGTTAAGGCATAAAGGATGGTGGGATAGTGGCCATGTAAAATCAAAAAGAAAGGTGGGGGATAATGGCCATGTTAAGGCATAAAGGAAGGTGAAAAATATTGATCGTGTTAAGGCATAAAGGAATGTGGGGATAGTGGCCATGTTAAGGCATAAAGGAAGGTGGGGGATAATGGCCATGTTAAGGCATAAAGGAAAGTGGTGGGATAGTGGCCACGTTACGGCATAAAGGATGGTGGTGCTATATTGGCCATGTAAAGGCAAAAAGGAAGGTGGTGGGAGAGCAGCCATGTTAAGGCATAAAGGATGGTATTTGGATAGTGGCCATGTTAAGACATAAAGGAAGGGGGTGGGATATTGGCCATGTTAAGGCATAAAGGATGGTGTTGGGATAGTGGCCATGTTAAGGCATAAAGGAAGGTGGTGGGACAATGGCCATGGTAAGGCATAAAGGATGGTGGTGGGATAGTGGCCATGTTAAGGCATAAAGGATGATGGTGGGATAGTGGCCATGTTAAATCATAAAGGAAAGTGGGGATAATGGCCATGTGAAGGCATAAAGGAAGGTGGGGGATATTGATCATGTTAAGGCATAAAGGAAGGTGGTGGGATAGTGGCCATGTTAAGGCATTAAGGATGGTGGTGGGATAGTGGCCATGTAAAATCAAAAAGGAAGGTGGGGGATAATGGCCATGTTAAGGCATAAAGGAAGGTGAAGGATATTGATCATGTTAAGGCATAAAGGAAGGTGAAGGATATTGATCATGTTAAGGCATAAAGGAAGGTGGGGTATAATGGACATGTTAAGGCATAAAGGAAGGTGGGGGACAGTGGCCATGTTAAGGCATAAAGGAAGGTGGGGGATAGTGGCCATGTTAAGGCATAAAGGAAGGTGGGGGATAATGGCCATGTTACGGCATAAAGGATGGTGGTGTGATAGTGGCCATGTTAAGGCATAAAGGAAGGTGGTGGGATAGTGGCCACGTTAAGGCATAATGGATGGTGGTGGGATAGTGGCCATGTTAAGGCATAAAGGATTGTGGTGGGATAGTGGCCATGTTATGGCATAAAGGAAGGTGGTGGGATAGTGGCCATGTTAAGGCATAAAGGATGGTGGTGGGATAGTGGACATGTTAAGGCATAAAGGAAGGTGGTGGGATAGTGGCCATGTTAAAGCATAAAGAAGGTGGTGGGATAGTGGCCATGTTAAGGCATAATGGATGGTGGTTGGATAGTGGCCATGTTAAGGCATAACGGACGGTGGTGGGATAGAGGCCATGCTAAGGCATAAAGGATGGTGGTGGGATAGTGGCCATGTTAAGGCATAAAGGATGGAGGTGGGATAGTGGCCATGTTAAATCATAAATGAATGTGGGGATAATGGCCATGTTAAGGCATAAAGGATGGTGGGGGATAGTGTCCAAGTTAAGGCATAAAGGATGGTGGTGAGATAATGGCCATGCTAAGGCATAATGAATCGTGGTGGGATAGTGTCCATGTTAAGGCATAAAGGATGGTGGTGGGATAGTGGCCGTGTTAAGGCGTAATGGATGGTGGTGGGATAGTGGCCATTTTAAGGCATAAAGGATGGTGGGATAGTGGCCATGTAAAATCAAAAAGAAAGGTGGGGGATAATGGCCATGTTAAGGCATGAAGGAAGGTGAAGAATATTGATCGTGTTAAGGCATAAAGAAATGTGGGGGATAGTGGCCATGTTAAGGCATAAAGGAAGGTGGGGGATAATGGCCATGTTAAGGCATAAAGGAAGGTGGTGGGATAGTGGCCATGTTACGGCATAAAGGAAGGTGGTGCTATATTGGCCATGTAAAGGCAAAAGGGAAGGTGGTGGGAGAGCAGCCATGTTAAGGCATAAAGGATGGTATTTGGATAGTGGCCATGGTAAGACATAAAGGAAGGGGGTGGGATATTGGCCATGTTAAGGCATAAAGGATGGTTTTGGGATAGTGGCCATGTTAAGGCATAAAGGAAGGTGGTGGGACAATGGCCATGGTAAGGCATAAAGGATGGTGGTGGGATAGTGGCCATGTTAAGACATAAAGGATGATGGTGGGAAAGTGGCCATGTTAAATCATAAAGGAAGGTGGGGATAATGGCCATGTGAAGGCTTAAAGGAAGGTGGGGGATATTGATCATGTTAAGGCATAAAGGAAGGTGGTAGGATAGTGGCCATGTTAAGGCATTAAGGATGGTGGTGGGATAGTGGCCATGTAAAATCAAAAAGAAGGTGGGGGATAATGGCCATGTTAAGGCATAAAGGAAGGTGAAGGATATTGATCATGTTAAGGCATAAAGGAAGGTGAAGGATATTGATCATGTTAAGGCATAAAGGAAGGTGGGGTATAATGGACATGTTAAGGCATAAAGGAAGGTGGGGGACAGTGGCCATGTTAAGGCATAAAGGAAGGTGGGGGATAGTGGCCATGTTAAGGCATAAAGGAAGGTGGGGGATAATGGCCATGTTACGGCATAAAGGATGGTGGAGGGATAGTGGCCATGTTAAGGAATAAAGGAAGGTGGTGGAATAGTGGCCATGTTAAGGCATAATGGATGGTGGTGGGATAGTGGCCATGTTAAGGCATAAAGGATTGTGGTGGGATAGTGGCCATGTTATGGCATAAAGGAAGGTGGTGGGATAGTGGCCATGTTAAGGCATAAAGGATGGTGGTGGGATAGTGGACATGTTAAGGCATAAAGGAAGGTGGTGGGATAGTGGCCATGTTAAAGCATAAAGAAGGTGGTGGGATAGTGGCCATGTTAAGGCATAATGGATGGTGGTTGGATAGTGGCCATGTTAAGGCATAAAGGACGGTGGTGGGATAGAGGCCATGCTAAGGCATAAAGGACGGTGGTGGGATAGTGGCCATGTTAAGGCATAAAGGATGGAGGTGGGATAGTGGCCATGTTAAATCGTAAATGAATGTGGGGATAATGGCCATGTTAAGGCATAACGGATGGTGGTGGGATAGTGGCCATGTTAAGGAATAAAGGATGGTGGTGGGATAGTGGTCGTGTTAAATCATAAAGGAAGGTGGGGATAATGGCCATGTAAAGGCATAAAGGAAGGTGGGGGATATTGATCATGTTAAGGCATAAAGGAAAGTGGTGGGATAGTGGCCATGTTAAGGCATAAAGGATGGTGGTGGTATAGTGGCCATGTTAAGGCATAAAGGATGGTGGTGGGATAGTGGCCATGTAAAATCAAAAAGGAAGGTGGGGGATAATAGCCATGTTAAGGCATAAAGGAAGGTGAAGGATATTGATCATGTTAAGGCATAAAGGAAGGTGGGGTATAATGGCCATGTTAAGGCAAAAGGAAGGTGGGGGATAGTGGCCATGTTAAGGCATAAAGGACGGTGGGGGATAGTGGCCATGTTACGGCATAAAGGAAGGTGGTGGAATAATGGACATGTAAAGGCATAAAGCAAGGTGGTGGGATAGCAGCCATGTTAAGGCATAAAGGATGGTGGTGGGATAGTGGCCATGTTAAGGCATAAAGGAAGGTGCTAGGATAGTGGCCATGTTAAGGCATAATGGATGGTGGTGGTATAGTGGCCTTGTTAAGGCGTAAAGAATTGTGGTGGGATAATGACCATATTAAGCATAAAGGAAGGTGGGGGATAGTGGCCAAGTTAAGGCATAAAGGATGGTTGTGGGATAATGGCCATGCTAAGGCATAATGAATCGTGGTGGGATAGTGTCCATGTTAAGGCATAAAGGATGGTGGTGGGATAGTGGCCGTGTTAAGGCGTAATGGATGGTGGTGGGATAGTGGCCATGTTAAGGCATAAAGGATGGTGGGATAGTGGCCATGTAAAATCAAAAAGAAAGGTGGGGGATAATGGCCATGTTAAGGCATAAAGGAAGGTGAAAAATATTGATCGTGTTAAGGCATAAAGGAATGTGGGGATAGTGGCCATGTTAAGGCATAAAGGAAGGTGGGGGATAATGGCCATGTTAAGGCATAAAGGAAAGTGGTGGGATAGTGGCCACGTTACGGCATAAAGGATGGTGGTGCTATATTGGCCATGTAAAGGCAAAAAGGAAGGTGGTGGGAGAGCAGCCATGTTAAGGCATAAAGGATGGTATTTGGATAGTGGCCATGTTAAGACATAAAGGAAGGGGGTGGGATATTGGCCATGTTAAGGCATAAAGGATGGTGTTGGGATAGTGGCCATGTTAAGGCATAAAGGAAGGTGGTGGGACAATGGCCATGGTAAGGCATAAAGGATGGTGGTGGGATAGTGGCCATGTTAAGGCATAAAGGATGATGGTGGGATAGTGGCCATGTTAAATCATAAAGGAAGGTGGGGATAATGGCCATGTGAAGGCATAAAGGAAGGTGGGGGATATTGATCATGTTAAGGCATAAAGGAAGGTGGTGGGATAGTGGCCATGTTAAGGCATTAAGGATGGTGGTGGGATAGTGGCCATGTAAAATCAAAAAGGAAGGTGGGGGATAATGGCCATGTTAAGGCATAAAGGAAGGTGAAGGATATTGATCATGTTAAGGCATAAAGGAAGGTGAAGGATATTGATCATGTTAAGGCATAAAGGAAGGTGGGGTATAATGGACATGTTAAGGCATAAAGGAAGGTGGGGGACAGTGGCCATGTTAAGGCATAAAGGAAGGTGGGGGATAGTGGCCATGTTAAGGCATAAAGGAAGGTGGGGGATAATGGCCATGTTACGGCATAAAGGATGGTGGTGTGATAGTGGCCATGTTAAGGCATAAAGGAAGGTGGTGGGATAGTGGCCACGTTAAGGCATAATGGATGGTGGTGGGATAGTGGCCATGTTAAGGCATAAAGGATTGTGGTGGGATAGTGGCCATGTTATGGCATAAAGGAAGGTGGTGGGATAGTGGCCATGTTAAGGCATAAAGGATGGTGGTGGGATAGTGGCCATGTTAAAGCATAAAGAAGGTGGTGGGATAGTGGCCATGTTAAGGCATAATGGATGGTGGTTGGATAGTGGCCATGTTAAGGCATAACGGACGGTGGTGGGATAGAGGCCATGCTAAGGCATAAAGGATGGTGGTGGGATAGTGGCCATGTTAAGGCATAAAGGATGGAGGTGGGATAGTGGCCATGTTAAATCATAAATGAATGTGGGGATAATGGCCATGTTAAGGCATAAAGGATGGTGGGGGATAGTGTCCAAGTTAAGGCATAAAGGATGGTGGTGAGATAATGGCCATGCTAAGGCACAATGAATCGTGGTGGGATAGTGTCCATGTTAAGGCATAAAGGATGGTGGTGGGATAGTGGCCGTGTTAAGGCGTAATGGATGGTGGTGGGATAGTGGCCATTTTAAGGCATAAAGGATGGTGGGATAGTGGCCATGTAAAATCAAAAAGAATGGTGGGGGATAATGGCCATGTTAAGGCATGAAGGAAGGTGAAGAATATTGATCGTGTTAAGGCATAAAGGAATGTGGGGGATAGTGGCCATGTTAAGGCATAAAGGAAGGTGGGGGATAATGGCCATGTTAAGGCATAAAGGAAGGTGGTGGGATAGTGGCCATGTTACGGCATAAAGGAAGGTGGTGCTATATTGGCCATGTAAAGGCAAAAGGGAAGGTGGTGGGAGAGCAGCCATGTTAAGGCATAAAGGATGGTATTTGGATAGTGGCCATGGTAAGACATAAAGGAAGGGGGTGGGATATTGGCCATGTTAAGGCATAAAGGATGGTTTTGGGATAGTGGCCATGTTAAGGCATAAAGGAAGGTGGTGGGACAATGGCCATGGTAAGGCATAAAGGATGGTGGTGGGATAGTGGCCATGTTAAGACATAAAGGATGATGGTGGGAAAGTGGCCATGTTAAATCATAAAGGAAGGTGGGATAATGGCCATGTGAAGGCTTAAAGGAAGGTGGGGGATATTGATCATGTTAAGGCATAAAGGAAGGTGGTAGGATAGTGGCCATGTTAAGGCATTAAGGATGGTGGTGGGATAGTGGCCATGTAAAATCAAAAAGAAGGTGGGGGATAATGGCCATGTTAAGGCATAAAGGAAGGTGAAGGATATTGATCATGTTAAGGCATAAAGGAAGGTGAAGGATATTGATCATGTTAAGGCATAAAGGAAGGTGGGGTATAATGGACATGTTAAGGCATAAAGGAAGGTGGGGGACAGTGGCCATGTTAAGGCATAAAGGAAGGTGGGGGATAGTGGCCATGTTAAGGCATAAAGGAAGGTGGGGGATAATGGCCATGTTACGGCATAAAGGATGGTGGAGGGATAGTGGCCATGTTAAGGAATAAAGGAAGGTGGTGGAATAGTGGCCATGTTAAGGCATAATGGATGGTGGTGGGATAGTGGCCATGTTAAGGCATAAAGGATTGTGGTGGGATAGTGGCCATGTTATGGCATAAAGGAAGGTGGTGGGATAGTGGCCATGTTAAGGCATAAAGGCTGGTGGTGGGATAGTGGACATGTTAAGGCATAAAGGAAGGTGGTGGGATAGTGGCCATGTTAAAGCATAAAGAAGGTGGTGGGATAGTGGCCATGTTAAGGCATAATGGATGGTGGTTGGATAGTGGCCATGTTAAGGCATAAAGGACGGTGGTGGGATAGAGGCCATGCTAAGGCATAAAGGATGGTGGTGGGATAGTGGCCATGTTAAGGCATAAAGGATGGAGGTGGGATAGTGGCCATGTTAAATCGTAAATGAATGTGGGGATAATGGCCATGTTAAGGCATAACGGATGGTGGTGGGATAGTGGCCATGTTAAGGAATAAAGGATGGTGGTGGGATAGTGGTCGTGTTAAATCATAAAGGAAGGTGGGGATAATGGCCATGTAAAGGCATAAAGGAAGGTGGGGGATATTGATCATGTTAAGGCATAAAGGAAAGTGGTGGGATAGTGGCCATGTTAAGGCATAAAGGATGGTGGTGGTATAGTGGCCATGTTAAGGCATAAAGGATGGTGGTGGGATAGTGGCCATGTAAAATCAAAAAGGAAGGTGGGGGATAATAGCCATGTTAAGGCATAAAGGAAGGTGAAGGATATTGATCATGTTAAGGCATAAAGGAAGGTGGGGTATAATGGCCATGTTAAGGCAAAAGGAAGGTGGGGGATAGTGGCCATGTTAAGGCATAAAGGAAGGTGGGGGGGGGGTAATGGCCATGTTAAGGCATAAAGGAAGGTGGGGGATAGTGGCCATGTTACGGCATAAAGGAAGGTGCTAGGATAGTGGCCATGTTAAGGCATAATGGATGGTGGTGGGATAATGATCATATTAAGCATAAAGGAAGGTGGGTGATAGTGGCCAAGTTAAGGCATAAAGGATGGTTGTGGGATAATGGACATGTAAAGGCATAAAGGAAGGTGGTGGGATAGCAGCCATGTTAAGGCATAAAGGATGGTGGTGGGATAGTGGCCATGTTAAGTCATAAAGGAAGGTGCTAGGATAGTGGCCATGTTAAGGCATAATGGATGGTGGTGGGATAATGACCATATTAAGCATAAAGGAAGGTGGTGGATAGTGGCCAAGTTAAGGCATAAAGGATGGTTGTGGGATAATGGCCATGCTAAGGCATAATGAATGGTGGTGGGATAGTGGCCATGTTAAGGCAAAAAGGATGGTGGTGGGATAGTGGCCACGTTACGGCATAAAGGAAGGTGGAGGGATTATGGCCATGTTAAGGCAAAAAGGAAGGTGGTGGGATAGTGGCCATGTTAAGGCATAAAGGAAGGTGGGGGATAGTGGCCATGTTAAGGCATAAAGGAAGGTGGGGGGGGGGGGTAATGGCCATGTTAAGGCATAAAGGATGGTGGTGTGATAGTGGCCATGTTAAGGCATAAAGGAAGGTGGTGGGATAGTGGCCACGTTAAGGCATAATGGATGGTGGTGGGATAGTGGCCATGTTAAGGCATAAAGGATTGTGGTGGGATAGTGGACATGTTATGGCATAAAGGAAGGTGGTGGGATAGTGGCCATGTTAAGGCATAAAGGATGGTGGTGGGATAGTGGACATGTTAAGGCATAAAGGAAGGTGGTGGGATAGTGGCCATGTTAAAGCATAAAGAAGGTGGTGGGATAGTGGCCATGTTAAGGCATAATGGATGGTGGTTGGATAGTGGCCATGTTAAGGCATAACGGACGGTGGTGGGATAGAGGCCATGCTAAGGCATAAAGGATGGTGGTGGGATAGTGGCCATGTTAAGGCATAAAGGATGGAGGTGGGATAGTGGCCATGTTAAATCATAAATGAATGTGGGGATAATGGCCATGTTAAGGCATAAAGGATGGTGGGGGATAGTGTCCAAGTTAAGGCATAAAGGATGGTGGTGAGATAATGGCCATGCTAAGGCATAATGAATCGTGGTGGGATAGTGTCCATGTTAAGGCATAAAGGATGGTGGTGGGATAGTGGCCGTGTTAAGGCGTAATGGATGGTGGTGGGATAGTGGCCATTTTAAGGCATAAAGGATGGTGGGATAGTGGCCATGTAAAATCAAAAAGAAAGGTGGGGGATAATGGCCATGTTAAGGCATGAAGGAAGGTGAAGAATATTGATCGTGTTAAGGCATAAAGGAATGTGGGGGATAGTGGCCATGTTAAGGCATAAAGGAAGGTGGGGGATAATGGCCATGTTAAGGCATAAAGGAAGGTGGTGGGATAGTGGCCATGTTACGGCATAAAGGAAGGTGGTGCTATATTGGCCATGTAAAGGCAAAAGGGAAGGTGGTGGGAGAGCAGCCATGTTAAGGCATAAAGGATGGTATTTGGATAGTGGCCATGGTAAGACATAAAGGAAGGGGGTGGGATATTGGCCATGTTAAGGCATAAAGGATGGTTTTGGGATAGTGGCCATGTTAAGGCATAAAGGAAGGTGGTGGGACAATGGCCATGGTAAGGCATAAAGGATGGTGGTGGGATAGTGGCCATGTTAAGACATAAAGGATGATGGTGGGATAGTGGCCATGTTAAATCATAAAGGAAGGTGGGGATAATGGCCATGTGAAGGCATAAAGGAAGGTGGGGGATATTGATCATGTTAAGGCATAAAGGAAGGTGGTAGGATAGTGGCCATGTTAAGGCATTAAGGATGGTGGTGGGATAGTGGCCATGTAAAATCAAAAAGAAGGTGGGGGATAATGGCCATGTTAAGGCATAAAGGAAGGTGAAGGATATTGATCATGTTAAGGCATAAAGGAAGGTGAAGGATATTGATCATGTTAAGGCATAAAGGAAGGTGGGGTATAATGGACATGTTAAGGCATAAAGGAAGGTGGGGGACAGTGGCCATGTTAAGGCATAAAGGAAGGTGGGGGATAGTGGCCATGTTAAGGCATAAAGGAAGGTGGGGGATAATGGCCATGTTACGGCATAAAGGATGGTGGAGGGATAGTGGCCATGTTAAGGAATAAAGGAAGGTGGTGGAATAGTGGCCATGTTAAGGCATAATGGATGGTGGTGGGATAGTGGCCATGTTAAGGCATAAAGGATTGTGGTGGGATAGTGGCCATGTTATGGCATAAAGGAAGGTGGTGGGATAGTGGCCATGTTAAGGCATAAAGGATGGTGGTGGGATAGTGGACATGTTAAGGCATAAAGGAAGGTGGTGGGATAGTGGCCATGTTAAAGCATAAAGAAGGTGGTGGGATAGTGGCCATGTTAAGGCATAATGGATGGTGGTTGGATAGTGGCCATGTTAAGGCATAAAGGACGGTGGTGGGATAGAGGCCATGCTAAGGCATAAAGGATGGTGGTGGGATAGTGGCCATGTTAAGGCATAAAGGATGGAGGTGGGATAGTGGCCATGTTAAATCGTAAATGAATGTGGGGATAATGGCCATGTTAAGGCATAACGGATGGTGGTGGGATAGTGGCCATGTTAAGGAATAAAGGATGGTGGTGGGATAGTGGTCGTGTTAAATCATAAAGGAAGGTGGGGATAATGGCCATGTAAAGGCATAAAGGAAGGTGGGGGATATTGATCATGTTAAGGCATAAAGGAAAGTGGTGGGATAGTGGCCATGTTAAGGCATAAAGGATGGTGGTGGTATAGTGGCCATGTTAAGGCATAAAGGATGGTGGTGGGATAGTGGCCATGTAAAATCAAAAAGGAAGGTGGGGGATAATAGCCATGTTAAGGCATAAAGGAAGGTGAAGGATATTGATCATGTTAAGGCATAAAGGAAGGTGGGGTATAATGGCCATGTTAAGGCAAAAGGAAGGTGGGGGATAGTGGCCATGTTAAGGCATAAAGGAAGGTGGGGGGGGGGGGGGTAATGGCCATGTTAAGGCATAAAGGAAGGTGGGGGATAGTGGCCATGTTACGGCATAAAGGAAGGTGCTAGGATAGTGGCCATGTTAAGGCATAATGGATGGTGGTGGGATAATGATCATATTAAGCATAAAGGAAGGTGGGGGATAGTGGCCAAGTTAAGGCATAAAGGATGGTTGTGGGATAATGGACATGTAAAGGCATAAAGGAAGGTGGTGGGATAGCAGCCATGTTAAGGCATAAAGGATGGTGGTGGGATAGTGGCCATGTTAAGTCATAAAGGAAGGTGCTAGGATAGTGGCCATGTTAAGGCATAATGGATGGTGGTGGGATAATGACCATATTAAGCATAAAGGAAGGTGGTGGATAGTGGCCAAGTTAAGGCATAAAGGATGGTTGTGGGATAATGGCCATGCTAAGGCATAATGAATGGTGGTGGGATAGTGGCCATGTTAAGGCAAAAAGGATGGTGGTGGGATAGTGGCCACGTTACGGCATAAAGGAAGGTGGAGGGATTATGGCCATGTTAAGGCAAAAAGGAAGGTGGTGGGATAGTGGCCATGTTAAGGCATAAAGGAAGGTGGGGGATAGTGGCCATGTTAAGGCATAAAGGAAGGTGGGGGATAGTGGCGATGTTAAGGCATAAAGGAAGGTGGGGGATAATGGCCATGTTACGGCATAAAGGAAGGTGGTGGGATAGTGGCCATGTTAAGGCATAAAGGAAGGTGGGGGATAGTGGCCATGTTAAGGCATAAAGGAAGGTGGGGGGGGGGGGTAATGGCCATGTTAAGGCATAAAGGAAGGTGGGGGATAGGGGCCATGTTACGGCATAAAGGAAGGTGGTGGGATAATGGACATGTAAAGGCATAAAGGAAGGTGGTGGGATAGCAGCCATGTTAAGGCATAAAGGATGGTGGTGGGATAGTGGCCATGTTAAGGCATAAAGGAAGGTGCTAGGATAGTGGCCATGTTAAGGCATAATGGATGGTGGTGGTATAGTGGCCATGTTAAGGCATAAAGAATGGTGGTGGGATAATGACCATATTAAGCATAAAGGAAGGTGGGGGATAATGGCCAAGTTAAGGCATAAAGGATGGTTGTGCGATAATGGCCATGCTAAGGCATAATGAATGGTGGTGGGATAGTGTCCATGTTAAGGCATAAAGGATGGTGGTGGGATAGTGGCCGTGTTAAGGCGTAATGGATGGTGGTGGGATAGTGGCCATGTTAAGGCAAAAAGGATGGTGGAGGGATTATGGCCATGTTAAGGCAAAAAGGAAGGTGGTGGGATAGTGGCCATGTTAAGGCATAAAGGAAGGTGGGGGGGGGGGGGTAATGGCCATGTTAAGGCATAAAGGAAGGTGGGGGATAGTGGCGATGTTAAGGCATAAAGGAAGGTGGGGGATAATGGCCATGTTACGGCATAAAGGAAGGTGGTGGGATAGGGGCCATGTTAAGGCATAAACGAAGGTGGGGGATAGTGGCCATGTTAAGGCATAAAGGAAGGTGGGGGATAGTGGCCATGTTACGGCATAAAGGAAGGTGGTGGCATAATGGACATGTAAAGGCATAAAGGAAGGTGGTGGGATAGCAGCCATGTTAAGGCATAAAGGATGGTGGTGGGATAGGGGCCATGTTAAGGCATAAAGGAAGGTGCTAGGATAGTGGCCATGTTAAGGCATAATGGATGGTGGTGGTATAATGGCCTTGTTAAGGCATAAAGAATGGTGGTGGGATAATGACCATATGAAGCATAAAGGAAGGTGGGGGATAGTGGCCAAGTTAAGGCATAAAGGATGGTTGTGGGATAATGGCCATGCTAAGGCATAATGAATGGTGGTGGGATAGTGTCCATGTTAAGGCATAAAGGATGGTGGTGGTATAGTGGCCATGTTAAGGCGTAATGGATGGTGGTGGGATAGTGGCCATGTTAAGGCAAAAAGGATGGTGGTGGGATAGTGGCCATGTTACGGCATAAAGGAAGGTGGAGGGATAATGGCCATGTTAAGGCAAAAAGGAAGGTGGTGGGATAGTGGCCATGTTAAGGCATATAGGATGTTGGTGGGATAGTGGCCATGTTAAGGCATAATGGATGGTGGTGGAATAGTGGCCATGTTAAGGCATAAAGAATGGTGGTGGGATAATGACCATGTTAAGCATAAAGGAAGGTGGGGGATAGTGGCCATGTTAAGGCATAAAGAAAGGTGGGGGATAATGGCCATGTTACGGGCATAAAGGAAGGTGGTGGGATAGTGGCCATGTTACGGCATAATGAATGGTGGTGGGATAGTGACCATGTTAAGGCATAAAGGATGGTTGTGGGATAATGGCCATGTTATGGCATAATGAATGGTGGTGGGATAGTGGCCATGTTAAGGAATAAAGGATGGTGGTGGGATATTGGCCATGTTAAGGAATAAAGGATGGTGGTGGGATAGTGGCCATGTTTAATCATAAAGGAAGTAGGGGATAATGGCCATGTTAAGGCATATAGGATGGTGGTGGAATAGTAGCCATGTTAAGTAATAAAGGATGGTGGTGGGATAGTGGCCATGTTAAATCATAAAGGACGTTGGGGATAATGGCCATGTTAAAGCATAAAGGAAGGAGGGGAATATTGATCATGTTAAGGCATAACAGAAGGTGGTGGGATAATGGCCATGTTAAGGCATAAAGGATGGTGGTGGGATATTGCTCATGTTGAGGCATAAAGGAAGGTGGGGTATAATGGCCATGTTAAGGCATACAGGAAGGTGGGGGATAGTGGCCATGTTAAGGCATAAAGGAAGGTGGGGGATAATGGCCATATTAAGGCATAAAGGAAGGTGGGGGATAGTGGCCATGTTAAGGCATAAAGGAAGGTGGGGGATAATGGCCATGTTACGGCATAAAGGAAGGTGGTGCGATAGTGGCCATGTTAAGGCATAAAGGAAGGTGGGGGATAGTGGCCATGGTGAGGCATAAAGAAGGTGGGGATAATGGCCATGTTAAGGCGCAAAGAATGGTGGGGGATAATGGCCATGTTTACGGCATAAAGGAAGGTGTGGGATAATGGCTATTTTAAGGCATAAAGGAAGGTGGGGGATAGTGGCCATGTTAAGGTATAAAGGAAGGTGGGGGATAATGGCCAAGTTAAGGCATAAAGGAAGGTGGGGGAGAGTGGCCATGTTAAGGCATAAAGGAAGGTGGGGGATAATGGCCATGTTACGGCATAAAGAAGGTGGTGGGATAGTGGCCATGTTAAGGCATAAAGGAAGGTGGGGGATAGTGGCCATGTTAAGGCATAAAGGAAGGTGGGAAATAGTGGCCATGTTAAGGCATAAAGAATGGTGGTGGGATAATGGCCATGTTAAGCATAAAGGAAAGTGGGGGATAATGGCTATATTATGGCATAAAGGAAGGTGGTGGGATAGTGGCCATGTTAAGGCATAAAGGGTGGTGGTGGGATAATGGCCATGTTAAGGCATAATGAATGGTGGTGGGATAGTGGCCATGTTAAGGCATAAAGGATGTTGGTCGGATAGTGGCCATGTTAAGGCATAAAGGAAGGTGGTGGGATAGTGGCCATGTTAAGGCATAATGGATGGTGGTGGTAAAGTGGCCATGTTAAGGCATAAAGGAAGTTGGGGGATAATGGCCATATTATGGCATAAAGGAAGGTGGTGGGATAGTGGCCATGTTAAGGCATAAAGGGTGGTTATGGGATAATGGCCATGTTAAGGCTTAATGAATGGTGGTGGGATAGTGGCCATGTTAAGGCATAAAGGATGGTGGTGGGATAGTGGCCATGTTAACGCAAAAAGGATGCTGGAAGGATAGTGGCCATGTTACGGCACAAAGGAAGGTGGTGGGATAGCGGCCATGTTAAGGCATAAAGAATGGTGGTGGGATAGTGGCCTTGTTAAGGCATAAAGGAAGGTGGTGGGATAGTGGCCATTTTAAGGCATAATGGATGGTGGTGGGATAGTGGGCATGTTAAGGCATAAAGAATGGTGGTGGGATAATGGCCATGTTAAGCATAAGGGAAAGTGGGGGATAGTGGACATGTTAAGGCATAAAGGAAGGTGGGGGATAATGGCCATATTATGGCATAAAGGAAGGTGGTGGGATAGTGGCCATGTTAAGGCATAAAGGAAGGTGGGGATAGTGACCATGTTAAGGCATAAAGGAAGGTGGTGGGATAATGACCATGTAAAGGCATAAAGGAAGGTGGTGGGATAGCAGCGATGTTAAGGCATAAAGGATGGTGGTGGGATAGTGGCCATGTTAAGGCGTAAAGGAAGGTGGTGGGATAGTGGCCATGTTAAGGCATAATGGATGGTGGTGGTAAAGTGGCCATGTTAAGGCATAAAGGAAGGTGGGGGATAATGGCCATGTTACGGCATAAAGGAAGGTGGTGGGATAGTGGCCATATTAAGGCATAAAGAGTGGTGGTGGGATAATGGCCATGTTAAGCATAAAGGAAAGTGGGGGATAGTGGACATGTTAAGGCATAAAGGAAGGTGGGGGATAATGGCCATATTATGGCATAAAGGAAGGTGGTGGGATAGTGGCCATGTTAAGTCATAAAGGATGGTGGTGGGATAGTGGCCATGTTAAGGCATAATGGATGGTGGTGGGATAGTGGCCGTGTTAAGGTATACAGGAAGGTGGGGGATAATGGCCGTGTTAAGACATAAAGGAAGAGGGGATAGTGGACTTGTTAAGGCATAAAGGAAGGTGGGGGATAATGGCCGTGTTAAGACATAAAGGAAGGGGGGATAGTGGCCCTGTTAAGGCATAAAGAAAGGTGGTGGGATAGTGGCCATGTTAAGGCATAAAGGATGGTGGAGGGATAGTGGCGATGTTACGGCAAAAAGGAAGGTGGTGTGATAATGGCCATGTTAAGACATAAAGGAAGGGGGGATAGTGGCCCTGTTAAGGCAAAAAGAAAGGTGGTGGGATAGTGGCCATGTTAAGGCATAAACGATGGTGGAGGGATAGTGGCGATGTTACGGCAAAAAGGAAGGTGGGGGATAGTGGCCGTGTTAAGGTATACAGGAAGGTGGGGGATAATGGCCATATTAAGGCATAAAGGAAGGGGGGATAGTGGCCATGTTAAGGCATAAAGGAAGGTGGGGGATAATGGCCATCTTACGGCATAAAGGAAGGTGGTGGGATAGTGGCCATGTTAAGGCATAAAGGAAGGTGGTGGGATAGTGGCCATGTTAAGGCATAATGGATGGTGGTGGGATAGTGGCCATGTTAACGAAAAAAGGATGGTGGAGGGATAGTGGCCATGTTACGTCATAAAGGAAGGTGGTGGGATAATGCCCATGTTAAGGCATAAAGGAAGGTGGTGGGATAGTGGCCATGTTAAGGCATAAAGGATGTTGGTGGGATAGTGGCCATGTTAAGGCATAAAGGAAGGTGGTGGGATAGTGGCCATGTAAGAGCATAAAGGAAGGTGGTGGGATAGCGGCCATGTTAAGGCATAGTGGATGGTGGTGGGATAGAGGGCATGTTAAGGCATAAAGAATGGTGGTGGGATAATGGCCATGTTAAGCATAAAGGAAAGTGGGGGATAGTGGACATGTTAAGGCATAAAGAAAGGTGGGGGATAATGTCCATATTATGGCATAAAGGAAGGTGGTGGGATAGTGGCCATGTTAAGGCATAAAGGGTGGTGGTGGGATAAAGGCCATGTTAAGGTATAATGAATGGTGGTGGGATAGTGGCCATGTTAAGGCATAAAGGATGGTGGTGGGATAGTGGCCATGTTAAGGCATAAAGGAAGGTGGTGGGATAGTGGCCATGTTAAGGCGTAATGGATAGTGGTGGTAAAGTGGCCATGTTAAGGCATAAAGGAAGGTGGGGGATAATGGCCATGTTACGGCATAAAGGAAGGTGGTGGGATAGTGGCCATATTAAGGCATAAAGAGTGGTGGTGGGATAATGGCCATGTTAAGCATAAAGGAAAGTGGGGGATAGTGGACATGTTAAGGGATAAAGGAAGGTGGGGGATAATGGCCATATTATGGCATAAAGGAATGTGGTGGGATAGTGGCCATGTTAAGGCATAAAGGGTGGTTGTGGGATAATGGCCGTGTTAAGGCATAATGAATGGTGGTGGGATAGTGGCCATGTTAAGGCATAAAGGATGGTGGTGGGATAGTGGCCATGTTAAGGCATAATGGATGGTGGTGGGATAGTGGCCGTGTTAAGGTATACAGGAAGGTGGGGGATAATGGCCATGTTAAGACATAAAGGAAGGGGGGATAGTGGCCATGTTAAGACATAAAGGAAGGGGGGATAGTGGCCATGTTAAGGCATAAAGGAAGGTGGTGGGATAGTGGCCATGTTAAGGCATAATGGATGGTGGTGGGATAGTGGCCATGTTAAGGCATAAAGGAAGGTGGTGGGATAGTGGCCATGTTAAGGCATAATGGATGGTGGTGGTAAAGTGGCCATGTTAAGGCATAAAGGAAGGTGGGGGATAATGGCCATGTTACGGCATAAAGGAAGGTGGTGGGATAGTGGCCATATTAAGGCATAAAGAGTGGTGGTGGGATAATGGCCATGTTAAGCATAAAGGAAAGTGGGGGATAGTGGACATGTTAAGGCATAAAGGAAGGTGGGGGATAATGGTCATATTATGGCATAAAGGAAGGTGGTGGGATAGTGGCCATGTTAAGTCATAAAGGATGGTGGTGGGATAGTGGCCATGTTAAGGCATAATGGATGGTGGTGGGATAGTGGCCGTGTTAAGGTATACAGGAAGGTGGGGGATAATGACCATGTTAAGACATAAAGGAAGGGGGGATAGTGGCCATGTTAAGGCATAAAGGAAGGTGGGGGATAATGGCCGTGTTAAGACATAAAGGAAGGGGGGATAGTGGCCCTGTTAAGGCATAAAGAAAGGTGGTGGGATAGTGGCCATGTTAAGGCATAAAGGATGGTGGAGGGATAGTGGCGATGTTACGGCAAAAAGGAAGGTGGTGTGATAATGGCCATGTTAAGACATAAAGGAAGGGGGGATAGTGGCCCTGTTAAGGCATAAAGAAAGGTGGTGGGATAGTGGCCATGTTAAGGCATAAACGATGGTGGAGGGATAGTGGCGATGTTACGGCAAAAA
Organism: Oasisia sp. SBJ-2009; assembly: GCA_964017155.1. Lineage (NCBI taxonomy): Eukaryota > Metazoa > Annelida > Polychaeta > Sabellida > Siboglinidae > Oasisia > Oasisia sp. SBJ-2009. Next base: position 12,821,376 of record OZ024866.1, read on the forward strand.
GGAAGGTGGGGGATAGTGGCCGTGTTAAGGTATACAGGAAGGTGGGGGATAATGGCCATATTAAGGCATAAAGGAAGGGGGGATAGTGGCCATGTTAAGGCATAAAGGAAGGTGGGGGATAATGGCCATCTTACGGCATAAAGGAAGGTGGTGGGATAGTGGCCATGTTAAGGCATAAAGGAAGGTGGTGGGATAGTGGCCATGTTAAGGCATAATGGATGGTGGTGGGATAGTGGCCATGCTAACGAAAAAAGGATGGTGGAGGGATAGTGGCCATGTTACGTCATAAAGGAAGGTGGTGGGATAATGCCCATGTTAAGGCATAAAGGAAGGTGGTGGGATAGTGGCCATGTTAAGGCATAAAGGATGTTGGTGGGATAGTGGCCATGTTAAGGCATAAAGGAATGTGGTGGGATAGTGGCCATGTAAGAGCATAAAGGAAGGTGGTGGGATAGCGGCCATGTTAAGGCATAAAGAATGGTGGTGGGATAATGGCCATGTTAAGCATAAAGGAAAGTGGGGGATAGTGGACATGTTAAGGCATAAAGGAAGGTGGGGGATAATGGCCATATTATGGCATAAAGGAAGGTGGTGGGATAGTGGCCATGTTAAGTCATAAAGGATGGTGGTGGGATAGTGGCCATGTTAAGGCATAATGGATGGTGGTGGGATAGTGGCCGTGTTAAGGTATACAGGAAGGTGGGGGATAATGGCCGTGTTAAGACATAAAGGAAGAGGGGATAGTGGCCATGTTAAGGCATAAAGGAAGGTGGGGGATAATGGCCGTGTTAAGACATAAAGGAAGGGGGGATAGTGGCCCTGTTAAGGCATAAAGAAAGGTGGTGGGATAGTGGCCATGTTAAGGCATAAAGGATGGTGGAGGGATAGTGGCGATGTTACGGCAAAAAGGAAGGTGGTGTGATAATGGCCATGTTAAGACATCAAGGAAGGGGGGATAGTGGCCCTGTTAAGGCAAAAAGAAAGGTGGTGGGATAGTGGCCATGTTAAGGCATAAACGATGGTGGAGGGATAGTGGCGATGTTACGGCAAAAAGGAAGGTGGGGGATAGTGGCCGTGTTAAGGTATACAGGAAGGTGGGGGATAATGGCCATATTAAGGCATAAAGGAAGGGGGGATAGTGGCCATGTTAAGGCATAAAGGAAGGTGGGGGATAATGGCCATCTTACGGCATAAAGGAAGGTGGTGGGATAGTGGCCATGTTAAGGCATAAAGGAAGGTGGTGGGATAGTGGCCATGTTAAGGCATAATGGATGGTGGTGGGATAGTGGCCATGTTAACGAAAAAAGGATGGTGGAGGGATAGTGGCCATGTTACGTCATAAAGGAAGGTGGTGGGATAATGCCCATGTTAAGGCATAAAGGAAGGTGGTGGGATAGTGGCCATGTTAAGGCATAAAGGATGTTGGTGGGATAGTGGCCATGTTAAGGCATAAAGGAAGGTGGTGGGATAGTGGCCATGTAAGAGCATAAAGGAAGGTGGTGGGATAGCGGCCATGTTAAGGCATAGTGGATGGTGGTGGGATAGAGGGCATGTTAAGGCATAAAGAATGGTGGTGGGATAATGGCCATGTTAAGCATAAAGGAAAGTGGGGGATAGTGGACATGTTAAGGCATAAAGAAAGGTGGGGGATAATGTCCATATTATGGCATAAAGGAAGGTGGTGGGATAGTGGCCATGTTAAGGCATAAAGGGTGGTGGTGGGATAAAGGCCATGTTAAGGTATAATGAATGGTGGTGGGATAGTGGCCATGTTAAGGCATAAAGGATGGTGGTGGGATAGTGGCCATGTTAAGGCATAAAGGAAGGTGGTGGGATAGTGGCCATGTTAAGGCGTAATGGATAGTGGTGGTAAAGTGGCCATGTTAAGGCATAAAGGAAGGTGGGGGATAATGGCCATGTTACGGCATAAAGGAAGGTGGTGGGATAGTGGCCATATTAAGGCATAAAGAGTGGTGGTGGGATAATGGCCATGTTAAGCATAAAGGAAAGTGGGGGATAGTGGACATGTTAAGGCATAAAGGAAGGTGGGGGATAATGGCCATATTATGGCATAAAGGAATGTGGTGGGATAGTGGCCATGTTAAGGCATAAAGGGTGGTTGTGGGATAATGGCCGTGTTAAGGCATAATGAATGGTGGTGGGATAGTGGCCATGTTAAGGCATAAAGGATGGTGGTGGGATAGTGGCCATGTTAAGGCATAATGGATGGTGGTGGGATAGTGGCCGTGTTAAGGTATACAGGAAGGTGGGGGATAATGGCCATGTTAAGACATAAAGGAAGGGGGGATAGTGGCCATGTTAAGACATAAAGGAAGGGGGGATAGTGGCCATGTTAAGGCATAAAGGAAGGTGGTGGGATAGTGGCCATGTTAAGGCATAATGGATGGTGGTGGGATAGTGGCCATGTTAAGGCATAAAGGAAGGTGGTGGGATAGTGGCCATGTTAAGGCATAATGGATGGTGGTGGTAAAGTGGCCATGTTAAGGCATAAAGGAAGGTGGGGGATAATGGCCATGTTACGGCATAAAGGAAGGTGGTGGGATAGTGGCCATATTAAGGCATAAAGAGTGGTGGTGGGATAATGGCCATGTTAAGCATAAAGGAAAGTGGGGGATAGTGGACATGTTAAGGCATAAAGGAAGGTGGGGGATAATGGCCATATTATGGCATAAAGGAAGGTGGTGGGATAGTGGCCATGTTAAGTCATAAAGGATGGTGGTGGGATAGTGGCCATGTTAAGGCATAATGGATGGTGGTGGGATAGTGGCCGTGTTAAGGTATACAGGAAGGTGGGGGATAATGACCATGTTAAGACATAAAGGAAGGGGGGATAGTGGCCATGTTAAGGCATAAAGGAAGGTGGGGGATAATGGCCGTGTTAAGACATAAAGGAAGGGGGGATAGTGGCCCTGTTAAGGCATAAAGAAAGGTGGTGGGATAGTGGCCATGTTAAGGCATAAAGGATGGTGGAGGGATAGTGGCGATGTTACGGCAAAAAGGAAGGTGGTGTGATAATGGCCATGTTAAGACATAAAGGAAGGGGGGATAGTGGCCCTGTTAAGGCATAAAGAAAGGTGGTGGGATAGTGGCCATGTTAAGGCATAAACGATGGTGGAGGGATAGTGGCGATGTTACGGCAAAAAGGAAGGTGGGGGATAGTGGCCGTGTTAAGGTATACAGGAAGGTGGGGGATAATGGCCATATTAAGGCATAAAGGAAGGGGGGATAGTGGCCATGTTAAGGCATAAAGGAAGGTGGGGGATAATGGCCATCTTACGGCATAAAGGAAGGTGGTGGGATAGTGGCCATGTTAAGGCATAAAGGAAGGTGGTGGGATAGTGGCCATGTTAAGGCATAATGGATGGTGGTGGGATAGTGGCCATGCTAACGAAAAAAGGATGGTGGAGGGATAGTGGCCATGTTACGTCATAAAGGAAGGTGGTGGGATAATGCCCATGTTAAGGCATAAAGGAAGGTGGTGGGATAGTGGCCATGTTAAGGCATAAAGGATGTTGGTGGGATAGTGGCCATGTTAAGGCATAAAGGAATGTGGTGGGATAGTGGCCATGTAAGAGCATAAAGGAAGGTGGTGGGATAGCGGCCATGTTAAGGCATAAAGAATGGTGGTGGGATAATGGCCATGTTAAGCATAAAGGAAAGTGGGGGATAGTGGACATGTTAAGACATAAAGAAAGGTGGGGGATAATGTCCATATTATGGCATAAAGGAAGGTGGTGGGATAGTGGCCATGTTAAGGCATAAAGGGTGGTGGTGGGATAAAGGCCATGTTAAGGTATAATGAATGGTGGTGGGATAGTGGCCATGTTAAGGAATAAAGGATGGTGGTGGGATAGTGGCCATGTTAAGGCATAAAGGAAGGTGGTGGGATAGTGGCCAAGTTAAGGCGTAATGGATAGTGGTGGTAAAGTGGCCATGTTAAGGCATAAAGGAAGGTGGGGGATAATGGCCATGTTACGGCATAAAGGAAGGTGGTGGGATAGTGGCCATATTAAGGCATAAAGAGTGGTGGTGGGATAATGGCCATGTTAAGCATAAAGGAAAGTGGGGGATAGTGGACATGTTAAGGCATAAAGGAAGGTGGGGGATAATGGCCATATTATGGCATAAAGGAATGTGGTGGGATAGTGGCCATGTCAAGGCATAAAGGGTGGTTGTGGGATAATGGCCGTGTTAAGGCATAATGAATGGTGGTGGGATAGTGGCCATGTTAAGGCATAAAGGATGGTGGTGGGATAGTGGCCATGTTAAGGCATAATGGATGGTGGTGGGATAGTGGCCGTGTTAAGGTATACAGGAAGGTGGGGGATAATGGCCATGTTAAGACATAAAGGAAGGGGGGATAGTGGCCATGTTAAGACATAAAGGAAGGGGGGATAGTGGCCATGTTAAGGCATAAAGGAAGGTGGTGGGATAGTGGCCATGTTAAGGCATAATGGATGGTGGTGGGATAGTGGCCATGTTAAGGCATAAAGGATGGTGGAGGGATAGTGGCGATGTTACGGCAAAAAGGAAGGTGGTGTGATAATGGCCATGTTAAGCATAAAGGAAGTTGGGGGATAGTGGCCGTGTTAAGGTATACAGGAAGGTGGGGGATAATGGCCATGGTAAGGCATAAAGGAAGGGGGGAGAGTGGCCATGTTAAGGCATAAAGGAAGGTGGGGGATAATGGCCATGTTAAGGCATAAAGGAAGGTGGGGGATAGTGACCATGTTAAAGCATAAAGGAAGGTGGTGGGATAATGGCCATGTAAAGGCATAAAGGAAGGTGGTGGGATAGCAGCCATGTTAAGGCATAAAGGATGGTGGTGGGATAGTGGCCATGTTAAGGCATAAAGGAAGGTGGTGGGAAGGTGGCCATGTTAAGGCATAATGGATGGTGGTGGTAAAGTGGCCATGTTAAGGCATAAAGAATGGTGGTGGGATAATGACCATATTAAGCATAAAGGAAGGTGGGGGATAGTGGCCATGTTAAGGCATAAAGGAAGGTGGGGGATAGTGGCCATGTTAAGGCATAAAGGAAGGTGGGGGATAATGGCCATGTTACGGCATAAAGGAAGGTGGTGCGATAGTGGCCATGTTAAGGCATAAAGGAAGGTGGGGGATAGTGGCCATGCTGAGGCATAAAGGAAGGTGGGGATAATGGCCATGTTAAGGCGCAAAGAATGGTGGGGGATAATGGCCATGTTTACGGCATAAAGGAAGGTGTGGGATAATGGCTATTTTAAGGCATAAAGGAAGGTGGGGGATAGTGGCCATGTTAAGGTATAAAGGAAGGTGGGGGATAATGGCCAAGTTAAGGCATAAAGGAAGGTGGGGGATAGTGGCCATGTTAAGGCATAAAGGAAGGTGGGGGATAATGGCCATGTTACGGCATAAAGAAGGTGGTGGGATAGTGGCCATGTTAAGGCATAAAGGAAGGTGGTGGGATAGTGGCCATATTAAGGCATAATGGATGGTGGTGGGATAGAGGGCATGTTAAGGCATAAAGAATGGTGGTGGGATAATGGCCATGTTAAGCATAAAGGAAAGTGGGGGATAATGTCCATATTATGGCATAAAGGAAGGTGGTGGGATAGTGGCCATGTTAAGGCATAACGGGTGGTGGTGGGATAATGGCCATGTTAAGGCATAATGAATGGTGGTGGGATAGTGGCCATTTTAAGGCATAAAGGATGGTGGTGGGATAGTGGCCATGTTAAGGCATAAAGGAAGGTGGTGGGATAGTGGCCATGTTAAGGCATAATGGATGGTGGTGGTAAAGTGGCCATGTTAAGGCATAAAGGAAGGTGGGGGATAATGGCCATGTTACGGCATAAAGGAAGGTGGTGGGATAGTGGCCATATTAAGGCATAAAGAGTGGTGGTGGGATAATGGCCATGTTAAGCATAAAGGAAAGTGGGGGATAGTGGACATGTTAAGGCATAAAGGAAGGTGGGGGATAATGGCCATGTTATGGCATAAAGGAAGGTGGTGGGATAGTGGTCATGTTAAGGCATAAAGGGTGGTTGTGGGATAATGGCCATGTTAAAGCATAATGAATGGTGGTGGGATAGTGGCCATGTTAAGGCATAAAGGATGGTGGTGGGATAGTGGCCGTGTTAAGGTATACAGGAAGGTGGGGGATAATGGCCACGTTAAGACATAAAGGAAGGGGGGATAATGGCCATGTTAAGACATAAAGGAAGGGGGGATAGTGGCCATGTTAAGACATAAAGGAAGGGGGGATAGTGGCCATGTTAAGGCATATAGGAAGGTGGTGGGATAGTGGCCATGTTAAGGCATAATGGATGGTGGTGGGATAGTGGCCATGTTAAGGCATAAAGGATGGTGGAGGGATAGTGGCGATGTTACGGCAAAAAGGAAGGTGGTGTGATAATGGCCATGTTAAGCATAAAGGAAGGTGGGGGACAGTGGCCGTGTTAAGGTATACAGGAAGGTGGGGGATAATGGCCATGTTAAGGCATATAGGAAGGGGGGATAGGGTCATGTTAAGGCATAAAGGAAGGTGGGGATAATGGCCATCTTACGGCATAAAGGAAGGTGGTGGGATAGTGGCCATGTTAAGGCATACTGGATGGTGGTGGGATAGTGGCCATGTTAAGGCATACAGGATGGTGGAGGGATAGTGGCGATGTTACGGCAAAAAGGAAGGTGGTGGGATAGTGGCCATGTTAAGGCATAAAGGATGTTGGTGGGATAGTGGCCATGTTAAGGCATAAAGGAAGGTGGTGGGATAGTGGCCATGTAAGAGCATAAAGGAAGGTGGTGGGATAGCGGCCATGTTAAGGCATAAAGAATGGTGGTGGGATAGGGGCCTTGTTAAAGCATAAAGGAAGGTGGTGGGATAGTGGCCATAGTAAGGCATAATGGATGGTGGTGGGATAGTGAGAATGTTAAGGCATAAAGAATGGTGGTGGGATAATGTCCATGTTAAGCATGAAGGAAAGTGGGGGATAGTTGACATGTTAAGGCATAAAGAAAGATGGGGGATAATGTCCATATTATGGCACAAAGGAAGGTGGTGGGATAGTGGCCGTGTTAAGGCATAAAGGGTGGTGGTGGGATAATGGCCATGTTAAGGCATAATGAATGGTGGTGGGATAGTGGCCATGTTACGTCATAAAGGAAGGTGGTGGGATAATGCCCATGTTAAGGCATAAAGGAAGGTGGTGGGAAATATTGGCCAAGTTAAGGCATAGGGGAAGGTGGTGGGATAGTGGCCATGTTAAGGCATAATGGATGGTGGTGGGATAGTGGCCATGTTAAGGCATAAAGGATGGTGGAGGGATAGTGGCCATGTTAAGGCAAAAAGGAAGGTGGGGGATAATGGCCATCTTACGGCATAAAGGAAGGTGGTGGGATAATGGCCATGTTAAGCATAAAGGAAGGTGGGGGATAGTGGCCGTGTTAAGGTATACAGGAAGGAGGGGGATAATGGCCATGTTAAGGAATAAAGGAAAGGGGGATAGTGGCCATGTTAAGGCATAAAGGAAGGTGGGGGATAATGGCCATCTTACGGCATAAAGGAAGGTGGTGGGATAGTGGCCATGTTAAGGCATAAAGGAAGGTGGGGGATAGTGACCATGTTAAGGCATAAAGGAAGGTGGTGGGATAATGGCCATGTAAAGGCATAAAGGAAGGTGGTGGGATAGCAGCCATGTTAAGGCATAAAGGATGGTGGTGGGATAGTGGCCATGTAAAGGCATAAAGGAAGGTGGTGGGATAGTGGCCATATTAAGGCATATTGGATGGTGGTGGTAAAGTGGCCATGTTAAGGCATAACGAATGGTGGTGGGATAATGACCATATTAAGCATAAAGGAAGGTGGGAGATAGTGGCCATGGTAAGGCATAAAGGAAGGTGGGGGATAATGGTCATGTTACGGCATAAAGGAAGGTGGTGGGATAGTGGCCATATTAAGGCATAAAGAGTGGTGGTGGGATAATGGCCATGTTAAGCATAAAGGAAAGTGGGGGATAGTGGACATGTTAAGGCATAAAGGAACGTGGGGGATAATGGCCATATTATGGCATAAAGGAAGGTGATGGGATAGTGGCCATGCTAAGGCATAAAGGGTGGTTGTGGGATAATGGCCATGTTAAGGCATAATGAATGGTGGTGGGATAGTGGCCATGTTAAGGCATAAAGGATGGTGGTGGGATACTGGCCAAGTTAAGGCATAATGGATGGTGGTGGGATAGTGGCGGTGTTAAGGTATACAGGAAGGTGGGGGATAATGGCCATCTTACGGTATAAAGGAAGGTGGTGGGATATTGGCCATGTTAAGACATAAAGGAAGGGGGGATAGTGGCCATGTTAAGGCATAAAGGAAGGTGGGGGATAATGGCCATCTTACGGTATAAAGGAAGGTGGTGGGATAGTGGCCATGTTAAGACATAAAGGAAGGTGGGGGATAGTGACCATGTTAAGGCATAAAGAAAGGCGGTGGGATAATGGCCATCCATGTAAAGGCATAAAGGAAGGTGGTGGGATAGCAGCCATGTTAAGGCATAAAGGATGGTGGTGGGATAGCGGCCATGTTAAGGCATAAAGGAAGGTGGTGGGATAGTGGCCTTGTTAAAGCATAATGGATGGTGGTGGTAAAGTGGCCATGTTAATGCATAAAGAATGGTGGTGGGATAATGACCATATTAAGCATAAAGGAAGGTGGGGGATAGTGGCCATGTTAAGGCATAAAGGAAGGTGGGGGATATTGGCCATGTTACGGCATAATGGATGGTGGTGGGATAGTGGGCATGTTAAGGCATAACGAATGGTGGTGGGATAATGGCCATGTTAAGCATAAAGGAAAGTGGGGGATAGTGGACATGTTAAGGCATAAAGGAAGGTGGGGGATAATAGCCATATTATGGCATAAAGGAAGGTGGTGGGATAGTGGCCATGTTAAGGCATAAAGGGTGGTGGTGGGATAATGGCCATGTTAAGGCATAATGAATGGTGGTGGGATAGTGGCCACGTTAAGGCATAAACGATGGTGGTGGGATAGTGGCCATGTTAAGGCATAATGGGTGGTGGTGGGATAGTGGCCATGTTAACGCAAAAAGGATGGTGGAGGGATAGTGGCCATGTTACGTCATAAAGGAAGGTGGTAGGATAATGCCCATGTTAAGGCATAAAGGAAGGTGGTGGGATAGTGGCCATGTTAAGGCATAAAGGATGTTGGTGGGATAGTGGCCATGTTAAGGCATAAAGGAAGGTGGTGGGATAGTGGCCATGTTAAGGCATAAAGGATGGTGGAGAGATAGTGGCGATGTTACGGCAAAAAGGAAGGTGGTGTGATAAAGGCCATGTTAAGCATAAAGGAAGGTGGGGGATAGTGGCCGTGTTAAGGTACACAGGAAAGTGGGGGATAATGGCCATGTTAAGGCATCAAGGGAGGGGGGATAGTGGCCATGTTAAGGCATAAAGGAAGGTGGGGGACACTGGCCATCTTACGGCATAAAGGAAGGTGGTGGGATAGTGGCCATGTTAAGGCATAAAGGAAGGTGGGGGATAGTGACCATGTTAAGGCATAAAGGAAGGTGGTGGGATAATGGCCATGTAAAGGCATAAAGGAAGGTGGTGGGATAGCAGCCATGTTAAGGCATAAAGGATGGTGGTGGGATAGTAGCCATGTTCAGGCATAAGGGAAGGTGGTGGGATAGTGGCCATGTTAAAGCATAATGGATGGTGGTGGTAAAGTGGCCATGTTAACGCATAAAGAATGGTGGTGGGATAATGACCATATTAAGCATAAAGGAAGGTGGGGGATAGTGGCCATCTTACGGCATAAAGGAAGGTGGTGGGATAGCAGCCATGTTAAGGCATAAAGGATGGTGGTGGGATAGTAGCCATGTTCAGGCATAAAGGAAGGTGGTGGTATAATGGCCATGTTAAGCATAAAGGAAGGTGGGGGATAGTGGCCGTGTTAAGGTATACAGGAAAGTGGGGGATAATGGCCATGTTAAGGCATAAAGGAAGGTGGGGGATAATGGCCATATTATGGCATAAAGGAAGGTGGTGGGATAGTGGCCATGTTAACGCATAAAGAATGGTGGTGGGATAATGACCATATTAAGCATAAAGGAAGGTGGGGGATAGTGGCCATGTTAAGGCATAAAGGAAGGTGGGGGATATTGGGCATGTTACGGCATAATGGATGGTGGTGGGATAGTGGCCATGTTAAGGCATAAAGGGTGGTGGTGGGATAATGGCCATGTTAAGGCATAATGAATGGTGGTGGGATAGTGGCCATGTTAAGGCATAAACGATGGTGGTGGGATAGTGGCCATGTTAAGGCATAATGGGTGGTGGTGGGATAGTGGCCATGTTAACGCAAAAAGGATGGTGGAGGGATAGTGGCCATGTTACGTCGTAAAGGAAGGTGGTAGGATAATGCCCATGTTAAGGCATAAAGGAAGGTGGTGGGATAGTGGCCATGTTAAGGCATAAAGGATGTTGGTGGGATAGTGGCCGTGTTAAGGCATAAAGGAAGGTGGTGGGATAGTGGCCATGTTAAGGCATAATGGATGGTGGTGGGATAGTGGCCATGTTAAGGCATAAAGGATGGTGGAGGGATAGTGGCGATGTTACGGCAAAAAGGAAGGTGGTGTGATAATGGCCATGTTAAGCATAAAGGAAGGTGGGGGATAGTGGCCGTGTTAAGGTATACAGGAAAGTGGGGGATAATGGCCATGTTAAGGGATAAAGGAAGGGGGGATAGTGGCCATGTTAAGGCATAAAGGAAGGTGGGGGACAGTTGCCATCTTACGGCATAAAGGAAGGTGGTGGGATAGTGGCCATGTTAAGGCATAAAGGAAGGTGGGGGATAGTGACCATGTTAAGGCATAAAGGAAGGTGGTGGGATAATGGCCATGTAAAGGCATAAAGGAAGGTGGTGGGATAGCAGCCATGTTAAGGCATAAAGGATGGTGGTGGGATAGTAGCCATGTTCAGGCATAGAGGAAGGTGGTGGGATAATGGCCATGTTAAGCATAAAGGAAGGTGGAGGATAGTGGCCGTGTTAAGGTATACAGGAAAGTGGGGGATAATGGCCATGTTAAGGCATAAAGGAAGGGGGGATAGTGGCCATGTTAAGGCATAAAGGAAGGTGGGGGACAATGGCCATCTTACGGCATAAAGGAAGGTGGTGGGATAGTGGCCATGTTAAGGCATAAAGGAAGGTGGGGGATAGTGACCATGTTAAGGCATAAAGGAAGGTGGTGGGATAATGGCCATGTAAAGGCATAAAGGAAGGTGGTGGGATAGCAGCCATGTTAAGGCATAAAGGATGGTGGTGGGATAGTAGCCATGTTCAGGCATAAAGGAAGGTGGTGGGATAGTGGCCATGTTAAGGCATAATGGATGGTGGTGGTAAAGTGGCCATGTTAAGGCATAAAGAATGGTGGTGGGATAATGACCATATTAAGCATAGAGGAAGGTGGGGGATAGTGGCCATGTTAAGGCATAAAGGAAGGTGGGGGATAATGGCCATGTTACGGCATAAAGGAAGGTGGTGGGATAGTGGCCATATTAAGGCATAAAGAGTGGTGGTGAGATAATGGCCATGTTAAGCATAAAGGAAAGTGGGGGATAGTGGACATGTTAAGGCATAAAGGAAGGTGGGGGATAATGGCCATATTATGACATAAAGGAAGGTGGTGGGATAGTGGCCATGTTAACGCATAAAGAATGGTGGTGGGATAATGACCATATTAAGCATAAAGGAAGGTGGGGGATAGTGGCCATGTTAAGGCATAAAGGAAGGTGGGGGATATTGGGCATGTTACGGCATAATGGATGGTGGTGGGATAGTGGCCATGTTAAGGCATAAAGGGTGGTGGTGGGATAATGGCCATGTTAAGGCATAATGAATGGTGGTGGGATAGTGGCCATGTTAAGGCATAAACGATGGTGGTGGGATAGTGGCCATGTTAAGGCATAATGGGTGGTGGTGGGATAGTGGCCATGTTAACGCAAAAAGGATGGTGGAGGGATAGTGGCCATGTTACGTCATAAAGGAAGGTGGTAGGATAATGCCCATGTTAAGGCATAAAGGAAGGTGGTGGGATAGTGGCCATGTTAAGGCATAAAGGATGTTGGTGGGATAGTGGCCATGTTAAGGCATAAAGGAAGGTGGTGGGATAGAGGCCATGTTAAGGCATAATGGATGGTGGTGGGATAGTGGCCATGTTAAGGCATAAAGGATGGTGGAGGGATAGTGGCGATGTTACGGCAAAAAGGAAGGTGGTGTGATAATGGCCATGTTAAGCATAAAGGAAGGTGGGGGATAGTGGCCGTGTTAAGGTATACAGAAAAGTGGGGGATAATGGCCATGTTAAGGCATAAAGGAAGGGGGGATAGTGGCCATGTTAAGGCATAAAGGAAGGTGGGGGACAATGGCCATCTTACGGCATAAAGGAAGGTGGTGGGATAGTGGCCATGTTAAGGCATAAAGGAAGGTGGGGGATAGTGACCATGTTAAGGCATAAAGGAAGGTGGTGGGATAATGGCCATGTAAAGGCATAAAGGAAGGTGGTGGGATAGCAGCCATGTTAAGGCATAAAGGATGGTGGTGGGATAGTAGCCATGTTCAGGCATAAAGGAAGGTGGTGGGATAGTGGCCATGTTAAGGCATAATGGATGGTGGTGGTAAAGTGGCCATGTTAAGGCATAAAGAATGGTGGTGGGATAATGACCATATTAAGCATAGAGGAAGGTGGGGGATAGTGGCCATGTTAAGGCATAAAGGAAGGTGGGGGATAATGGCCATGTTACGGCATAAAGGAAGGTGGTGGGATAGTGGCCATATTAAGGCAAAAAGAGTGGTGGTGGGATAATGGCCATGTTAAGCATAAAGGAAAGTGGGGGATAGTGGACATGTTAAGGCATAAAGGAAGGTGGGGGATAATGGCCATATTATGGCATAAAGGAAGGTGGTGGGATAGTGGCCATGTTAAGGCATAAAGGGTGGTTGTGGGATAGTGGCCATGTTAAGGCATAAAGGGTGGTTGTGGGATAATGGCCATGTTAAGGCAGAATGAATAGTGGTGGAATAGTGGCCATGTTAAGGCATAAAGGAAGGTGGGGGATAGTGACCATGTTAAGGCATAAAGGAAGGTGGTGGGATAATGGCCATGTAAAGGCATAAAGGAAGGTGGTGGGATAGCAGCCATGTTAAGGCATAAAGGATGGTGGTGGGATAGTAGCCATGTTCAGGCATAAAGGAAGGTGGTGGGATAATGGCCATGTTAAGCATAAAGGAAGGTGGGGGATAGTGGCCGTGTTAAGGTATACAGGAAGGAGGGGGATAATGGCCATGTTAAGGAATAAAGGAAAGGGGGATAGTGGCCATGTTAAGGCATAAAGGAAGGTGGGGGATAATGGCCATCTTACGGCATAAAGGAAGGTGGTGGGATAGTGGCCATGTTAAGGCATAAAGGAAGGTGGGGGATAGTGACCATGTTAAGGCATAAAGGAAGGTGGTGGGATAATGGCCATGTAAAGGCATAAAGGAAGGTGGTGGGATAGCAGCCATGTTAAGGCATAAAGGATGGTGGTGGGATAGTGGCCATGTAAAGGCATAAAGGAAGGTGGTGGGATAGTGGCCATATTAAGGCATATTGGATGGTGGTGGTAAAGTGGCCAAGTTAAGGCATAACGAATGGTGGTGGGATAATGACCATATTAAGCATAAAGGAAGGTGGGAGATAGTGGCCCTGGTAAGGCATAAAGGAAGGTGGTGGGATATTGGCCATATTAAGGCATAAAGAGTGGTGGTGGGATAATGGCCATGTTAAGCATAAAGGAAAGTGGGGGATAGTGGACATGTTAAGGCATAAAGGAACGTGGGGGATAATGGCCATATTATGGCATAAAGGAAGGTGATGGGATAGTGGCCATGCTAAGGCATAAAGGGTGGTTGTGGGATAATGGCCATGTTAAGGCATAATGAATGGTGGTGGGATAGTGGCCATGTTAAGGCATAAAGGATGGTGGTGGGATACTGGCCAAGTTAAGGCATAATGGATGGTGGTGGGATAGTGGCCGTGTTAAGGTATACAGGAAGGTGGGGGATAATGGCCATGTTAAGACATAAAGGAAGGGGGGATAGTGGCCATGTTAAGGCATAAAGGAAGGTGGGGGATAATGGCCATCTTACGGCATAAAGGAAGGTGGTGGGATAGTGGCCATGTTAAGACATAAAGGAAGGTGGAGGATAGTGACCATGTTAAGGCATAAAGAAAGGCGGTGGGATAATGGCCATCCATGTAAAGGCATAAAGGAAGGTGGTGGGATAGCAGCCATGTTAAGGCATAAAGGATGGTGGTGGGATAGCGGTCATGTTAAGGCATAAAGGAAGGTGGTGGGATAGTGGCCTTGTTAAAGCATAATGGATGGTGGCGGTAAAGTGGCCATGTTAACGCATAAAGAATGGTGGTGGGATAATGACCATATTAAGCATAAAGGAAGGTGGGGGATAGTGGCCATGTTAAGGCATAAAGGAAGGTGGGGGATATTGGCCATGTTACGGCATAATGGATGGTGGTGGGATAGTGGGCATGTTAAGGCATAACGAATGGTGGTGGGATAATGGCCATGTTAAGCATAAAGGAAAGTGGGGGATAGTGGCCATGTTAAGGCATAAAGGATGTTGGTGGGATAGTGGCCATGTTAAGGCATAAAGGAAGGTGGTGGGATAGTGGCCATGTTAAGGCATAATGGATGGTGGTGGGATAGTGGCCATGTTAAGGCATAAAGGATGGTGGAGGGATAGTGGCGATGTTACGGCAAAAAGGAAGGTGGTGTGATAATGGCCATGTTAAGCATAAAGGAAGGTGGGGGATAGTGGCCGTGTTAAGGTAAACAGGAAAGTGGGGGATAATGGCCATGTTAAGGCATAAAGGAAGGGGGGATAGTGGCCATGTTAAGGCATAAAGGAAGGTGGGGGACAATGGCCATCTTACGGCATAAAGGAAGGTGGTGGGATAGTGGCCATGTTAAGGCATAAAGGAAGGTGGGGGATAGTGACCATGTTAAGGCATAAAGGAAGGTGGTGGGATAATGGCCATGTAAAGGCATAAAGGAAGGTGGTGGGATAGCAGCCATGTTAAGGCATAAAGGATGGTGGTGGGATAGTAGCCATGTTCAGGCATAAAGGAAGGTGGTGGGATAGTGGCCATGTAAAGGCATAAAGGAAGGTGGTGGGATAGCAGCCATGTTAAGGCATAAAGGATGGTGGTGGGATAGTAGCCATGTTCAGGCATAAAGGAAGGTGGTGGGATAATGGCCATGTTAAGCATAAAGGAAGGTGGGGGATAGTGGCCGTGTTAAGGTATACAGGAAGGAGGGGGATAATGGCCATGTTAAGGAATAAAGGAAAGGGGGATAGTGGCCATGTTAAGGCATAAAGGAAGGTGGGGGATAATGGCCATCTTACGGCATAAAGGAAGGTGGTGGGATAGTGGCCATGTTAAGGCATAAAGGAAGGTGGGGGATAGTGACCATGTTAAGGCATAAAGGAAGGTGGTGGGATAATGGCCATGTAAAGGCATAAAGGAAGGTGGTGGGATAGCAGCCATGTTAAGGCATAAAGGATGGTGGTGGGATAGTGGCCATGTAAAGGCATAAAGGAAGGTGGTGGGATAGTGGCCATATTAAGGCATATTGGATGGTGGTGGTAAAGTGGCCATGTTAAGGCATAACGAATGGTGGTGGGATAATGACCATATTAAGCATAAAGGAAGGTGGGAGATAGTGGCCCTGGTAAGGCATAAAGGAAGGTGGGGGATAATGGCCATGTTACGGCATAAAGGAAGGTGGTGGGATAGTGGCCATATTAAGGCATAAAGAGTGGTGGTGGGATAATGGCCATGTTAAGCATAAAGGAAAGTGGGGGATAGTGGACATGTTAAGGCATAAAGGAACGTGGGGGATAATGGCCATATTATGGCATAAAGGAAGGTGATGGGATAGTGGCCATGCTAAGGCATAAAGGGTGGTTGTGGGATAATGGCCATGTTAAGGCATAATGAATGGTGGTGGGATAGTGGCCATGTTAAGGCATAAAGGATGGTGGTGGGATACTGGCCAAGTTAAGGCATAATGGATGGTGGTGGGATAGTGGCCGTGTTAAGGTATACAGGAAGGTGGGGGATAATGGCCATGTTAAGACATAAAGGAAGGGGGGATAGTGGCCATGTTAAGGCATAAAGGAAGGTGGGGGATAATGGCCATCTTACGGCATAAAGGAAGGTGGTGGGATAGTGGCCATGTTAAGACATAAAGGAAGGTGGAGGATAGTGACCATGTTAAGGCATAAAGAAAGGCGGTGGGATAATGGCCATCCATGTAAAGGCATAAAGGAAGGTGGTGGGATAGCAGCCATGTTAAGGCATAAAGGATGGTGGTGGGATAGCGGTCATGTTAAGGCATAAAGGAAGGTGGTGGGATAGTGGCCTTGTTAAAGCATAATGGATGGTGGTGGTAAAGTGGCCATGTTAACGCATAAAGAATGGTGGTGGGATAATGACCATATTAAGCATAAAGGAAGGTGGGGGATAGTGGCCATGTTAAGGCATAAAGGAAGGTGGGGGATATTGGCCATGTTACGGCATAATGGATGGTGGTGGGATAGTGGGCATGTTAAGGCATAACGAATGGTGGTGGGATAATGGCCATGTTAAGCATAAAGGAAAGTGGGGGATAGTGGCCATGTTAAGGCATAAAGGATGTTGGTGGGATAGTGGCCATGTTAAGGCATAAAGGAAGGTGGTGGGATAGTGGCCATGTTAAGGCATAATGGATGGTGGTGGGATAGTGGCCATGTTAAGGCATAAAGGATGGTGGAGGGATAGTGGCGATGTTACGGCAAAAAGGAAGGTGGTGTGATAATGGCCATGTTAAGCATAAAGGAAGGTGGGGGATAGTGGCCGTGTTAAGGTAAACAGGAAAGTGGGGGATAATGGCCATGTTAAGGCATAAAGGAAGGGGGGATAGTGGCCATGTTAAGGCATAAAGGAAGGTGGGGGACAATGGCCATCTTACGGCATAAAGGAAGGTGGTGGGATAGTGGCCATGTTAAGGCATAAAGGAAGGTGGGGGATAGTGACCATGTTAAGGCATAAAGGAAGGTGGTGGGATAATGGCCATGTAAAGGCATAAAGGAAGGTGGTGGGATAGCAGCCATGTTAAGGCATAAAGGATGGTGGTGGGATAGTAGCCATGTTCAGGCATAAAGGAAGGTGGTGGGATAGTGGCCATGTTAAGGCATAATGGATGGTGGTGGTAAAGTGGCCATGTTAAGGCATAAAGAATGGTGGTGGGATAATGACCATATTAAGCATAGAGGAAGGTGGGGGATAGTGGCCATGTTAAGGCATAAAGGAAGGTGGGGGATAATGGCCATGTTACGGCATAAAGGAAGGTGGTGGGATAGTGGCCATATTAAGGCATAAAGAGTGGTGGTGAGATAATGGCCATGTTAAGCATAAAGGAAAGTGGGGGATAGTGGACATGTTAAGGCATAAAGGAAGGTGGGGGATAATGGCCATATTATGGAATAAAGGAAGGTGGTGGGATAGTGGCCATGTTAACGCATAAAGAATGGTGGTGGGATAATGACCATATTAAGCATAAAGGAAGGTGGGGGATAGTGGCCATGTTAAGGCATAAAGGAAGGTGGGGGATATTGGGCATGTTACGGCATAATGGATGGTGGTGGGATAGTGGCCATGTTAAGGCATAAAGGGTGGTGGTGGGATAATGGCCATGTTAAGGCATAATGAATGGTGGTGGGATAGTGGCCATGTTAAGGCATAAACGATGGTGGTGGGATAGTGGCCATGTTAAGGCATAATGGGTGGTGGTGGGATAGTGGCCATGTTAACGCAAAAAGGATGGTGGAGGGATAGTGGCCATGTTACGTCATAAAGGAAGGTGGTAGGATAATGCCCATGTTAAGGCATAAAGGAAGGTGGTGGGATAGTGGCCATGTTAAGGCATAAAGGATGTTGGTGGGATAGTGGCCATGTTAAGGCATAAAGGAAGGTGGTGGGATAGTGGCCATGTTAAGGCATAATGGATGGTGGTGGGATAGTGGCCATGTTAAGGCATAAAGGATGGTGGAGGGATAGTGGCGATGTTACGGCAAAAAGGAAGGTGGTGTGATAATGGCCATGTTAAGCATAAAGGAAGGTGGGGGATAGTGGCCGTGTTAAGGTATACAGGAAAGTGGGTGATAATGGCCATGTTAAGGCATAAAGGAAGGGGGGATAGTGGCCATGTTAAGGCATAAAGGAAGGTGGGGGACAATGGCCATCTTACGGCATAAAGGAAGGTGGTGGGATAGTGGCCATGTTAAGGCATAAAGGAAGGTGGGGGATAGTGACCATGTTAAGGCATAAAGAAAGGCGGTGGGATAATGGCCATCCATGTAAAGGCATAAAGGAAGGTGGTGGGATAGCAGCCATGTTAAGGCATAAAGGATGGTGGTGGGATAGCGGTCATGTTAAGGCATAAAGGAAGGTGGTGGGATAGTGGCCTTGTTAAAGCATAATGGATGGTGGTGGTAAAGTGGCCATGTTAACGCATAAAGAATGGTGGTGGGATAATGACCATATTAAGCATAAAGGAAGGTGGGGGATAGTGGCCATGTTAAGGCATAAAGGAAGGTGGGGGATATTGGCCATGTTACGGCATAATGGATGGTGGTGGGATAGTGGGCATGTTAAGGCATAACGAATGGTGGTGGGATAATGGCCATGTTAAGCATAAAGGAAAGTGGGGGATAGTGGCCATGTTAAGGCATAAAGGATGTTGGTGGGATAGTGGCCATGTTAAGGCATAAAGGAAGGTGGTGGGATAGTGGCCATGTTAAGGCATAATGGATGGTGGTGGGATAGTGGCCATGTTAAGGCATAAAGGATGGTGGAGGGATAGTGGCGATGTTACGGCAAAAAGGAAGGTGGTGTGATAATGGCCATGTTAAGCATAAAGGAAGGTGGGGGATAGTGGCCGTGTTAAGGTAAACAGGAAAGTGGGGGATAATGGCCATGTTAAGGCATAAAGGAAGGGGGGATAGTGGCCATGTTAAGGCATAAAGGAAGGTGGGGGACAATGGCCATCTTACGGCATAAAGGAAGGTGGTGGGTTAGTGGCCATGTTAAGGCATAAAGGAAGGTGGGGGATAGTGACCATGTTAAGGCATAAAGGAAGGTGGTGGGATAATGGCCATGTAAAGGCATAAAGGAAGGTGGTGGGATAGCAGCCATGTTAAGGCATAAAGGATGGTGGTGGGATAGTAGCGATGTTCAGGCATAAAGGAAGGTGGTGGGATAGTGGCCATGTTAAGGCATAATGGATGGTGGTGGTAAAGTGGCCATGTTAAGGCATAAAGAATGGTGGTGGGATAATGACCATATTAAGCATAGAGGAAGGTGGGGGATAGTGGCCATGTTAAGGCATAAAGGAAGGTGGGGGATAATGGCCATGTTACGGCATAAAGGAAGGTGGTGGGATAGTGGCCATATTAAGGCATAAAGAGTGGTGGTGAGATAATGGCCATGTTAAGCATAAAGGAAAGTGGGGGATAGTGGACATGTTAAGGCATAAAGGAAGGTGGGGGATAATGGCCATATTATGGAATAAAGGAAGGTGGTGGGATAGTGGCCATGTTAACGCATAAAGAATGGTGGTGGGATAATGACCATATTAAGCATAAAGGAAGGTGGGGGATAGTGGCCATGTTAAGGCATAAAGGAAGGTGGGGGATATTGGGCATGTTACGGCATAATGGATGGTGGTGGGATAGTGGCCATGTTAAGGCATAAAGGGTGGTGGTGGGATAATGGCCATGTTAAGGCATAATGAATGGTGGTGGGATAGTGGCCATGTTAAGGCATAAACGATGGTGGTGGGATAGTGGCCATGTTAAGGCATAATGGGTGGTGGTGGGATAGTGGCCATGTTAACGCAAAAAGGATGGTGGAGGGATAGTGGCCATGTTACGTCATAAAGGAAGGTGGTAGGATAATGCCCATGTTAAGGCATAAAGGAAGGTGGTGGGATAGTGGCCATGTTAAGGCATAAAGGATGTTGGTGGGATAGTGGCCATGTTAAGGCATAAAGGAAGGTGGTGGGATAGTGGCCATGTTAAGGCATAATGGATGGTGGTGGGATAGTGGCCATGTTAAGGCATAAAGGATGGTGGAGGGATAGTGGCGATGTTACGGCAAAAAGGAAGGTGGTGTGATAATGGCCATGTTAAGCATAAAGGAAGGTGGGGGATAGTGGCCGTGTTAAGGTATACAGGAAAGTGGGTGATAATGGCCATGTTAAGGCATAAAGGAAGGGGGGATAGTGGCCATGTTAAGGCATAAAGGAAGGTGGGGGACAATGGCCATCTTACGGCATAAAGGAAGGTGGTGGGATAGTGGCCATGTTAAGGCATAAAGGAAGGTGGGGGATAGTGACCATGTTAAGGCATAAAGGAAGGTGGTGGGATAATGGCCATGTAAAGGCATAAAGGAAGGTGGTGGGATAGCAGCCATGTTAAGGCATAAAGGATGGTGGTGGGATAGTAGCCATGTTCAGGCATAAAGGAAGGTGGTGGGATAATGGCCATGTTAAGCATAAAGGAAGGTGGGGGATAGTGGCCGTGTTAAGGTATACAGGAAAGTGGGGGATAATGGCCATGTTAAGGCATAAAGGAAGGGGGGATAGTGGCCATGTTAAGGCATAAAGGAAGGTGGGGGACAATGGCCATCTTACGGCATAAAGGAAGGTGGTGGGATAGTGGCCATGTTAAGGCATAAAGGAAGGTGGGGGATAGTGACCATGTTAAGGCATAAAGGAAGGTGGTGGGATAATGGCCATGTAAAGGCATAAAGGAAGGTGGTGGGATAGCAGCCATGTTAAGGCATAAAGGATGGTGGTGGGATAGTAGCCATGTTCAGGCATAAAGGAAGGTGGTGGGATAGTGGCCATGTTAAGGCATAATGGATGGTGGTGGTAAAGTGGCCATGTTAAGGCATAAAGAATGGTGGTGGGATAATGACCATATTAAGCATAGAGGAAGGTGGGGGATAGTGGCCATGTTAAGGCATAAAGGAAGGTGGGGGATAATGGCCATGTTACGGCATAAAGGAAGGTGGTGGGATAGTGGCCATATTAAGGCATAAAGAGTGGTGGTGAGATAATGGCCATGTTAAGCATAAAGGAAGGTGGGAGATAGTGGCCATGTTAAGGCATAAAGGAAGGTGGGGGATAATGGCCATGTTACGGCATAAAGGAAGGTGGTGGGATAGTGGCCATATTAAGGCATATTGGATGGTGGTGGTAAAGTGGCCATGTTAAGGCATAACGAATGGTGGTGGGATAATGACCATATTAAGCATAAAGGAAGGTGGGAGATAGTGGCCATGTTAAGGCATAAAGGAAGGTGGGGGATAATGGCCATGTTACGGCATAAAGGAAGGTGGTGGGATAGTGGCCATATTAAGGCATAAAGAGTGGTGGTGGGATAATGGCCATGTTAAGCATAAAGGAAAGTGGGGGATAGTGGACATGTTAAGGCATAAAGGAACGTGGGGGATAATGGCCATATTATGGCATAAAGGAAGGTGATGGGATAGTGGCCATGCTAAGGCATAAAGGGTGGTTGTGGGATAATGGCCATGTTAAGGCATAATGAATGGTGGTGGGATAGTGGCCAAGTTAAGGCATAAAGGATGGTGGTGGGATACTGGCCAAGTTAAGGCATAATGGATGGTGGTGGGATAGTGGCCGTGTTAAGGTATACAGGAAGGTGGGGGATAATGGCCATGTTAAGACATAAAGGAAGGGGGGATAGTGGCCATGTTAAGGCATAAAGGAAGGTGGGGGATAATGGCCATCTTACGGCATAAAGGAAGGTGGTGGGATAGTGGCCATGTTAAGACATAAAGGAAGGTGGGGGATAGTGACCATGTTAAGGCATAACGAAAGGCGGTGGGATAATGGCCATCCATGTAAAGGCATAAAGGAAGGTGGTGGGATAGCAGCCATGTTAAGGCATAAAGGATGGTGGTGGGATAGCGGTCATGTTAAGGCATAAAGGAAGGTGGTGGGATAGTGGCCTTGTTAAAGCATAATGGATGGTGGTGGTAAAGTGGCCATGTCAACGCATAAAGAATGGTGGTGGGATAATGACCATATTAAGCATAAAGGAAGGTGGGGGATAGTGGCCATGTTAAGGCATAAAGGAAGGTGGGGGATATTGGCCATGTTACGGCATAATGGATGGTGGTGGGATAGTGGGCATGTTAAGGCATAACGAATGGTGGTGGGATAATGGCCATGTTAAGCATAAAGGAAAGTGGGGGATAGTGGCCATGTTAAGGCATAAAGGATGTTGGTGGGATAGTGGCCATGTTAAGGCATAAAGGAAGGTGGTGGGATAGTGGCCATGTTAAGGCATAATGGATGGTGGTGGGATAGCAGCCATGTTAAGGCATAAAGGATGGTGGTGGGATAGTAGCCATGTTCAGGCATAAAGGAAGGTGGTGGGATAGTGGCCATGTTAAGGCATAATGGATGGTGGTGGTAAAGTGGCCATGTTAAGGCATAAAGAATGGTGGTGGGATAATGACCATATTAAGCATAGAGGAAGGTGGGGGATAGTGGCCATGTTAAGGCATAAAGGAAGGTGGGGGATAATGGCCATGTTACGGCATAAAGGAAGGTGGTGGGATAGTGGCCATATTAAGGCATAAAGAGTGGTGGTGAGATAATGGCCATGTTAAGCATAAAGGAAGGTGGGAGATAGTGGCCATGTTAAGGCATAAAGGAAGGTGGGGGATAATGGCCATGTTACGGCATAAAGGAAGGTGATGGGATAGTGGCCATGCTAAGGCATAAAGGGTGGTTGTGGGATAATGGCCATGTTAAGGCATAATGAATGGTGGTGGGATAGTGGCCATGTTAAGGCATAAAGGATGGTGGTGGGATACTGGCCAAGTTAAGGCATAATGGATGGTGGTGGGATAGTGGCCGTGTTAAGGTATACAGGAAGGTGGGGGATAATGGCCATGTTAAGACATAAAGGAAGGGGGGATAGTGGCCATGTTAAGGCATAAAGGAAGGTGGGGGATAATGGCCATCTTACGGCATAAAGGAAGGTGGTGGGATAGTGGCCATGTTAAGACATAAAGGAAGGTGGGGGATAGTGACCATGTTAAGGCATAAAGAAAGGCGGTGGGATAATGGCCATCCATGTAAAGGCATAAAGGAAGGTGGTGGGATAGCAGCCATGTTAAGGCATAAAGGATGGTGGTGGGATAGCGCTCATGTTAAGGCATAAAGGAAGGTGGTGGGATAGTGGCCTTGTTAAAGCATAATGGATGGTGGTGGTAAAGTGGCCATGTCAACGGATAAAGAATGGTGGTGGGATAATGACCATATTAAGCATAAAGGAAGGTGGGGGATAGTGGCCATGTTAAGGCATAAAGGAAGGTGGGGGATATTGGCCATGTTACGGCATAATGGATGGTGGTGGGATAGTGGGCATGTTAAGGCATAACGAATGGTGGTGGGATAATGGCCATGTTAAGCATAAAGGAAAGTGGGGGATAGTGGCCATGTTAAGGCATAAAGGATGTTGGTGGGATAGTGGCAATGTTAAGGCATAAAGGAAGGTGGTGGGATAGTGGCCATGTTAAGGCATAATGGATGGTGGTGGGATAGTGGCCATGTTAAGGCATAAAGGATGGTGGAGGGATAGTGGCGATGTTACGGCAAAAAGGAAGGTGGTGTGATAATGGCCATGTTAAGCATAAAGGAAGGTGGGGGATAGTGGCCGTGTTAAGGTAAACAGGAAAGTGGGGGATAATGGCCATGTTAAGACATAAAGGAAGGGGGGATAGTGGCCATGTTAAGGCGTAAAGGAAGGTGGGGGACAATGGCCATCTTACGGCATAAAGGAAGGTGGTGGGATAGTGGCCATGTTAAGGCATAAAGGAAGGTGGGGGATAGTGACCATGTTAAGGCATAAAGGAAGGTGGTGGGATAATGGCCATGTAAAGGCATAAAGGAAGGTGGTGGGATAGCAGCCATTTTAAGGCATAAAGGATGGTGGTGGGATAGTAGCCATGTTCAGGCATAAAGGAAGGTGGTGGGATAGTGGCCATGTTAAGGCATAATGGATGGTGGTGGTAAAGTGGCCATGTTAAGGCATAAAGAATGGTGGTGGGATAATGACCATATTAAGCATAGAGGAAGGTGGGGGATAGTGGCCATGTTAAGGCATAAAGGAAGGTGGGGGATAATGGCCATGTTACGGCATAAAGGAAGGTGGTGGGATAGTGGCCATATTAAGGCATAAAGAGTGGTGGTGAGATAATGGCCATGTTAAGCATAAAGGAAGGTGGGGGATAGTGGCCATGTTAAGGCATAAGGGAAGGTGGGGGATATTGGGCATGTTACGGCATAATGGATGGTGGTGGGATAGTGGCCATGTTAAGGCATAAAGGGTGGTGGTGGGATAATGGCCATGTTAAGGCATAATGAATGGTGGTGGGATAGTGGCCATGTTAAGGCATAAACGATGGTGGTGGGATAGTGGCCATGTTAAGGCATAATGGGTGGTGGTGGGATAGTGGCCATGTTAACGCAAAAAGGATGGTGGAGGGATAGTGGCCATGTTACGTCATAAAGGAAGGTGGTAGGATAATGCCCATGTTAAGGCATAAAGGAAGGTGGTGGGATAGTGGCCATGTTAAGGCATAAAGGATGTTGGTGGGATAGTGGCCATGTTAAGGCATAAAGGAAGGTGGTGGGATAGTGGCCATGTTAAGGCATAATGGATGGTGGTGGGATAGTGGCCATGTTAAGGCATAAAGGATGGTGGAGGGATAGTGGCGATGTTACGGCAAAAAGGAAGGTGGTGTGATAATGGCCATGTTAAGCATAAAGGAAGGTGGGGGATAGTGGCCGTGTTAAGGCATAAAGGAAGGGGGGATAGTGGCCATGTTAAGGCATAAAGGAAGGTGGGGGACAATGGCCATCTTACGGCATAAAGGAAGGTGGTGGGATAGTGGCCATGTTAAGGCATAAAGGAAGGTGGGGGATAGTGACCATGTTAAGGCATAAAGGAAGGTGGTGGGATAATGGCCATGTAAAGGCATAAAGGAAGGTGGTGGGATAGCAGCCATGTTAAGGCATAAAGGATGGTGGTGGGATAGTAGCCATGTTCAGGCATAAAGGAAGGTGGTGGGATAATGGCCATGTTAAGCATAAAGGAAGGTGGGGGATAGTGGCCGTGTTAAGGTATACAGGAAAGTGGGGGATAATGGCCATGTTAAGGCATAAAGGAAGGGGGGATAGTGGCCATGTTAAGGCATAAAGGAAGGTGGGGGACAATGGCCATCTTACGGCATAAAGGAAGGTGGTGGGATAGTGGCCATGTTAAGGCATAAAGGAAGGTGGGGGATAGTGACCATGTTAAGGCATAAAGGAAGGTGGTGGGATAATGGCCATGTAAAGGCATAAAGGAAGGTGGTGGGATAGCAGCCATGTTAAGGCATAAAGGATGGTGGTGGGATAGTAGCCATGTTCAGGCATAAAGGAAGGTGGTGGGATAGTGGCCATGTTAAGGCATAATGGATGGTGGTGGTAAAGTGGCCATGTTAAGGCATAAAGAATGGTGGTGGGATAATGACCATATTAAGCATAGAGGAAGGTGGGGGATAGTGGCCATGTTAAGGCATAAAGGAAGGTGGGGGATAATGGCCATGTTACGGCATAAAGGAAGGTGGTGGGATAGTGGCCATATTAAGGCATAAAGAGTGGTGGTGAGATAATGGCCATGTTAAGCATAAAGGAAAGTGGGGGATAGTGGACATGTTAAGGCATAAAGGAAGGTGGGGGATAATGGCCATATTATGGCATAAAGGAAGGTGGTGGGATAGTGGCCATGTTAACGCATAAAGAATGGTGGTGGGATAATGACCATATTAAGCATAAAGGAAGGTGGGGGATAGTGGCCATGTTAAGGCATAAAGGAAGGTGGGGGATATTGGGCATGTTACGGCATAATGGATGGTGGTGGGATAGTGGCCATGTTAAGGCATAAAGGGTGGTGGTGGGATAATGGCCATGTTAAGGCATAATGAATGGTGGTGGGATAGTGGCCATGTTAAGGCATAAACGATGGTGGTGGGATAGTGGCCATGTTAAGGCATAATGGGTGGTGGTGGGATAGTGGCCATGTTAACGCAAAAAGGATGGTGGAGGGATAGTGGCCATGTTACGTCATAAAGGAAGGTGGTAGGATAATGCCCATGTTAAGGCATAAAGGAAGGTGGTGGGATAGTGGCCATGTTAAGGCATAAAGGATGTTGGTGGGATAGTGGCCATGTTAAGGCATAAAGGAAGGTGGTGGGATAGTGGCCATGTTAAGGCATAATGGATGGTGGTGGGATAGTGGCCATGTTAAGGCATAAAGGATGGTGGAGGGATAGTGGCGATGTTACGGCAAAAAGGAAGGTGGTGTGATAATGGCCATGTTAAGCATAAAGGAAGGTGGGGGATAGTGGCCGTGTTAAGGTATACAGGAAAGTGGGGGATAATGGCCATGTTAAGGCATAAAGGAAGGGGGGATAGTGGCCATGTTAAGGCATAAAGGAAGGTGGGGGACAATGGCCATCTTACGGCATAAAGGAAGGTGGTGGGATAGTGGCCATGTTAAGGCATAAAGGAAGGTGGGGGATTGTGACCATGTTAAGGCATAAAGGAAGGTGGTGGGATAATGGCCATGTAAAGGCATAAAGGAAGGTGGTGGGATAGCAGCCATGTTAAGGCATAAAGGATGGTGGTGGGATAGTAGCCATGTTCAGGCATAAAGGAAGGTGGTGGGATAGTGGCCATGTTAAGGCATAATGGATGGTGGTGGTAAAGTGGCCATGTTAAGGCATAAAGAATGGTGGTGGGATAATGACCATATTAAGCATAGAGGAAGGTGGGGGATAGTGGCCATGTTAAGGCATAAAGGAAGGTGGGGGATAATGGCCATGTTACGGCATAAAGGAAGGTGGTGGGATAGTGGCCATATTAAGGCATAAAGAGTGGTGGTGGGATAATGGCCATGTTAAGCATAAAGGAAAGTGGGGGATAGTGGACATGTTAAGGCATAAAGGAAGGTGGGGGATAATGGCCATATTATGGCATAAAGGAAGGTGGTGGGATAGCAGCCATGTTAAGGCATAAAGGATGGTGGTGGGATAGTAGCCATGTTCAGGCATAAAGGAAGGTGGTGGGATAGTGGCCATGTTAAGGCATAATGGATGGTGGTGGTAAAGTGGCCATGTTAAGGCATAAAGAATGGTGGTGGGATAATGACCATATTAAGCATAGAGGAAGGTGGGGGATAGTGGCCATGTTAAGGCATAAAGGAAGGTGGGGGATAATGGCCATGTTACGGCATAAAGGAAGGTGGTGGGATAGTGGCCATATTAAGGCATAAAGAGTGGTGGTGAGATAATGGCCATGTTAAGCATAAATGAAAGTGGGGGATAGTGGACATGTTATGGAATAAAGGAAGGTGGTGGGATAGTGGCCATGTTAACGCATAAAGAATGGTGGTGGGATAATGACCATATTAAGCATAAAGGAAGATGGGGGATAGTGGCCATGTTAAGGCATAAAGGAAGGTGGGGGATATTGGGCATGTTACGGCATAATGGATGGTGGTGGGATAGTGGCCATGTTAAGGCATAAAGGGTGGTGGTGGGATAATGGCCATGTTAAGGCATAATGAATGGTGGTGGGATAGTGGCCATGTTAAGGCATAAACGATGGTGGTGGGATAGTGGCCATGTTAAGGCATAATGGGTGGTGGTGGGATAGTGGCCATGTTAACGCAAAAAGGATGGTGGAGGGATAGTGGCCATGTTACGTCATAAAGGAAGGTGGTAGGATAATGCCCATGTTAAGGCATAAAGGAAGGTGGTGGGATAGTGGCCATGTTAAGGCATAAAGGATGTTGGTGGGATAGTGGCCATGTTAAGGCATAAAGGAAGGTGGTGGGATAGTGGCCATGTTAAGGCATAATGGATGGTGGTGGGATAGTGGCCATGTTAAGGCATAAAGGATGGTGGAGGGATAGTGGCGATGTTACGGCAAAAAGGAAGGTGGTGTGATAATGGCCATGTTAAGCATAAAGGAAGGTGGGGGATAGTGGCCGTGTTAAGGTATACAGGAAAGTGGGGGATAATGGCCATGTTAAGGCATAAAGGAAGGGGGGATAGTGGCCATGTTAAGGCATAAAGGAAGGTGGGGGACAATGGCCATCTTACGGCATAAAGGAAGGTGGTGGGATAGTGGCCATGTTAAGGCATAAAGGAAGGTGGGGGATAGTGACCATGTTAAGGCATAAAGGAAGGTGGTGGGATAATGGCCATGTAAAGGCATAAAGGAAGGTGGTGGGATAGCAGCCATGTTAAGGCATAAAGGATGGTAGTGGGATAGTAGCCATGTTCAGGCATAAAGGAAGGTGGTGGGATAATGGCCATGTTAAGCATAAAGGAAGGTGGGGGATAGTGGCCGTGTTAAGGTATACAGGAAAGTGGGGGATAATGGCCATGTTAAGGCATAAAGGAAGGGGGGATAGTGGCCATGTTAAGGCATAAAGGAAGGTGGGGGACAATGGCCATCTTACGGCATAAAGGAAGGTGGTGGGATAGTGGCCATGTTAAGGCATAAAGGAAGGTGGGGGATAGTGACCATGTTAAGGCATAAAGGAAGGTGGTGGGATAATGGCCATGTAAAGGCATAAAGGAAGGTGGTGGGATAGCAGCCATGTTAAGGCATAAAGGATGGTGGTGGGATAGTAGCCATGTTCAGGCATAAAGGAAGGTGGTGGGATAGTGGCCATGTTAAGGCATAATGGATGGTGGTGGTAAAGTGGCCATGTTAAGGCATAAAGAATGGTGGTGGGATAATGACCATATTAAGCATAGAGGAAGGTGGGGGATAGTGGCCATGTTAAGGCATAAAGGAAGGTGGGGGATAATGGCCATGTTACGGCATAAAGGAAGGTGGTGGGATAGTGGCCATATTAAGGCATAAAGAGTGGTGGTGAGATAATGGCCATGTTAAGCATAAAGGAAGGTGGGAGATAGTGGCCATGTTAAGGCATAAAGGAAGGTGGGGGATAATGGCCATGTTACGGCATAAAGGAAGGTGGTGGGATAGTGGCCATATTAAGGCATATTGGATGGTGGTGGTAAAGTGGCCGTGTTAAGGCATAACGAATGGTGGTGGGATAATGACCATATTAAGCATAAAGGAAGGTGGGAGATAGTGGCCATGTTAAGGCATAAAGGAAGGTGGGGGATAATGGCCATGTTACGGCATAAAGGAAGGTGGTGGGATAGTGGCCATATTAAGGCATAAAGAGTGGTGGTGGGATAATGGCCATGTTAAGCATAAAGGAAAGTGGGGGATAGTGGACATGTTAAGGCATAAAGGAACGTGGGGGATAATGGCCATATTATGGCATAAAGGAAGGTGATGGGATAGTGGCCATGCTAAGGCATAAAGGGTGGTTGTGGGATAATGGCCATGTTAAGGCATAATGAATGGTGGTGGGATAGTGGCCATGTTAAGGCATAAAGGATGGTGGTGGGATACTGGCCAAGTTAAGGCATAATGGATGGTGGTGGGATAGTGGCCGTGTTAAGGTATACAGGAAGGTGGGGGATAATGGCCATGTTAAGACATAAAGGAAGGGGGGATAGTGGCCATGTTAAGGCATAAAGGAAGGTGGGGGATAATGGCCATCTTACGGCATAAAGGAAGGTGGTGGGATAGTGGCCATGTTAAGACATAAAGGAAGGTGGGGGATAGTGACCATGTTAAGGCATAAAGAAAGGCGGTGGGATAATGGCCATCCATGTAAAGGCATAAAGGAAGGTGGTGGGATAGCAGCCATGTTAAGGCATAAAGGATGGTGGTGGGATAGCGGTCATGTTAAGGCATAAAGGAAGGTGGTGGGATAGTGGCCTTGTTAAAGCATAATGGATGGTGGTGGTAAAGTGGCCATGTCAACGCATAAAGAATGGTGGTGGGATAATGACCATATTAAGCATAAAGGAAGGTGGGGGATAGTGGCCATGTTAAGGCATAAAGGAAGGTGGGGGATATTGGCCATGTTACGGCATAATGGATGGTGGTGGGATAGTGGGCATGTTAAGGCATAACGAATGGTGGTGGGATAATGGCCATGTTAAGCATAAAGGAAAGTGGGGGATAGTGGCCATGTTAAGGCATAAAGGATGTTGGTGGGATAGTGGCCATGTTAAGGCATAAAGGAAGGTGGTGGGATAGTGGCCATGTTAAGGCATA
Source organism: Oasisia sp. SBJ-2009 (assembly GCA_964017155.1). Lineage (NCBI taxonomy): Eukaryota > Metazoa > Annelida > Polychaeta > Sabellida > Siboglinidae > Oasisia > Oasisia sp. SBJ-2009. Next base: position 12,851,795 of record OZ024866.1, read on the forward strand.
ATGGATGGTGGTGGGATAGTGGCCATGTTAAGGCATAAAGGATGGTGGAGGGATAGTGGCGATGTTACGGCAAAAAGGAAGGTGGTGTGATAATGGCCATGTTAAGCATAAAGGAAGGTGGGGGATAGTGGCCGTGTTAAGGTAAACAGGAAAGTGGGGGATAATGGCCATGTTAAGGCATAAAGGAAGGGGGGATAGTGGCCATGTTAAGGCATAAAGGAAGGTGGGGGACAATGGCCATCTTTCGGCATAAAGGAAGGTGGTGGGATAGTGGCCATGTTAAGGCATAAAGGAAGGTGGGGGATAGTGACCATGTTAAGGCATAAAGGAAGGTGGTGGGATAATGGCCATGTAAAGGCATAAAGGAAGGTGGTGGGATAGCAGCCATGTTAAGGCATAAAGGATGGTGGTGGGATAGTAGCCATGTTCAGGCATAAAGGAAGGTGGTGGGATAGTGGCCATGTTAAGGCATAATGGATGGTGGTGGTAAAGTGGCCATGTTAAGGCATAAAGAATGGTGGTGGGATAATGACCATATTAAGCATAGAGGAAGGTGGGGGATAGTGGCCATGTTAAGGCATAAAGGAAGGTGGGGGATAATGGCCATGTTACGGCATAAAGGAAGGTGGTGGGATAGTGGCCATATTAAGGCATAAAGAGTGGTGGTGAGATAATGGCCATGTTAAGCATAAAGGAAAGTGGGGGATAGTGGACATGTTAAGGCATAAAGGAAGGTGGGGGATAATGGCCATATTATGGCATAAAGGAAGGTGGTGGGATAGTGGCCATGTTAACGCATAAAGAATGGTGGTGGGATAATGACCATATTAAGCATAAAGGAAGGTGGGGGATAGTGGCCATGTTAAGGCATAAAGGAAGGTGGGGGATACTGGGCATGTTACGGCATAATGGATGGTGGTGGGATAGTGGCCATGTTAAGGCATAAAGGGTGGTGGTGGGATAATGGCCATGTTAAGGCATAATGAATGGTGGTGGGATAGTGGCCATGTTAAGGCATAAACGATGGTGGTGGGATAGTGGCCATGTTAAGGCATAATGGGTGGTGGTGGGATAGTGGCCATGTTAACGCAAAAAGGATGGTGGAGGGATAGTGGCCATGTTACGTCATAAAGGAAGGTGGTAGGATAATGCCCATGTTAAGGCATAAAGGAAGGTGGTGGGATAGTGGCCATGTTAAGGCATAAAGGATATTGGTGGGATAGTGGCCATGTTAAGGCATAAAGGAAGGTGGTGGGATAGTGGCCATGTTAAGGCATAATGGATGGTGGTGGGATAGTGGCCATGTTAAGGCATAAAGGATGGTGGAGGGATAGTGGCGATGTTACGGCAAAAAGGAAGGTGGTGTGATAATGGCCATGTTAAGCATAAAGGAAGGTGGGGGATAGTGGCCGTGTTAAGGTATACAGGAAAGTGGGGGATAATGGCCATGTTAAGGCATAAAGGAAGGGGGGATAGTGGCCATGTTAAGGCATAAAGGAAGGTGGGGGACAATGGCCATCTTACGGCATAAAGGAAGGTGGTGGGATAGTGGCCATGTTAAGGCATAAAGGAAGGTGGGGGATAGTGACCATGTTAAGGCATAAAGGAAGGTGGTGGGATAATGGCCATGTAAAGGCATAAAGGAAGGTGGTGGGATAGCAGCCATGTTAAGGCATAAAGGATGGTGGTGGGATAGTAGCCATGTTCAGGCATAAAGGAAGGTGGTGGGATAATGGCCATGTTAAGCATAAAGGAAGGTGGGGGATAGTGGCCGTGTTAAGGTATACAGGAAAGTGGGGGATAATGGCCATGTTAAGGCATAAAGGAAGGGGGGATAGTGGCCATGTTAAGGCATAAAGGAAGGTGGGGGACAATGGCCATCTTAGGGCATAAAGGAAGGTGGTGGGATAGTGGCCATGTTAAGGCATAAAGGAAGGTGGGGGATAGTGACCATGTTAAGGCATAAAGGAAGGTGGTGGGATAATGGCCATGTAAAGGCATAAAGGAAGGTGGTGGGATAGCAGCCATGTTAAGGCATAAAGGATGGTGGTGGGATAGTAGCCATGTTCAGGCATAAAGGAAGGTGGTGGGATAGTGGCCATGTTAAGGCATAATGGATGGTGGTGGTAAAGTGGCCATGTTAAGGCATAAAGAATGGTGGTGGGATAATGACCATATTAAGCATAGAGGAAGGTGGGGGATAGTGGCCATGTTAAGGCATAAAGGAAGGTGGGGGATAATGGCCATGTTACGGCATAAAGGAAGGTGGTGGGATAGTGGCCATATTAAGGCATAAAGAGTGGTGGTGAGATAATGGCCATGTTAAGCATAAAGGAAAGTGGGGGATAGTGGACATGTTAAGGCATAAAGGAAGGTGGGGGATAATAGCCATATTATGGCATAAAGGAAGGTGGTGGGATAGTGGCCATGTTAACGCATAAAGAATGGTGGTGGGATAATGACCATATTAAGCATAAAGGAAGGTGGGGGATAGTGGCCATGTTAAGGCATAAAGGAAGGTGGGGGATATTGGGCATGTTACGGCATAATGGATGGTGGTGGGATAGTGGCCATGTTAAGGCATAAAGGGTGGTGGTGGGATAATGGCCATGTTAAGGCATAATGAATGGTGGTGGGATAGTGGCCATGTTAAGGCATAATGGGTGGTGGTGGGATAGTGGCCATGTTAACGCAAAAAGGATGGTGGAGGGATAGTGGCCATGTTACGTCATAAAGGAAGGTGGTAGGATAATGCCCATGTTAAGGCATAAAGGAAGGTGGTGGGATAGTGGCCATGTTAAGGCATAAAGGATGTTGGTGGGATAGTGGCCATGTTAAGGCATAAAGGAAGGTGGTGGGATAGTGGCCATGTTAAGGCATAATGGATGGTGGTGGGATAGTGGCCATGTTAAGGCATAAAGGATGGTGGAGGGATAGTGGCGATGTTACGGCAAAAAGGAAGGTGGTGTGATAATGGCCATGTTAAGCATAAAGGAAGGTGGGGGATAGTGGCCGTGTTAAGATATACAGGAAAGTGGGGGATAATGGCCATGTTAAGGCATAAAGGAAGGGGGGATAGTGGCCATGTTAAGGCATAAAGGAAGGTGGGGGACAATGGCCATCTTACGGCATAAAGGAAGGTGGTGGGATAGTGGCCATGTTAAGGCATAAAGGAAGGTGGGGGATTGTGACCATGTTAAGGCATAAAGGAAGGTGGTGGGATAATGGCCATGTAAAGGCATAAAGGAAGGTGGTGGGATAGCAGCCATGTTAAGGCATAAAGGATGGTGGTGGGATAGTAGCCATGTTCAGGCATAAAGGAAGGTGGTGGGATAGTGGCCATGTTAAGGCATAATGGATGGTGGTGGTACAGTGGCCATGTTAAGGCATAAAGAATGGTGGTGGGATAATGACCATATTAAGCATAGAGGAAGGTGGGGGATAGTGGCCATGTTAAGGCATAAAGGAAGGTGGGGGATAATGGCCATGTTACGGCATAAAGGAAGGTGGTGGGATAGTGGCCATATTAAGGCATAAAGAGTGGTGGTGGGATAATGGCCATGTTAAGCATAAAGGAAAGTGGGGGATAGTGGACATGTTAAGGCATAAAGGAAGGTGGGGGATAATGGCCATATTATGGCATAAAGGAAGGTGGTGGGATAGTGGCCAAGTTAAGGCATAAAGGGTGGTTGTGGGATAATGGCCATGTTAAGGCAGAATGAATAGTGGTGGGATAGTGGCCATGTTAAGGCATAAAGGAAGGTGGTGGGAAATATTGGCCAAGTTAAGGCATAGGGGAAGGTGGTGGGATAGTGGCCATATTAAGGCATAATGGATGGTGGTGGGATAGTGGCCATGTTAAGGCATAAAGGATGGTGGAGGGATAGTGGCCATGTTAAGGCAAAAAGGAAGGTGGTGTGATAATGGCCATGTTAAGCATAAAGGAAGGTGGGGTTTAGTGGCCGTGTTAAGGTATACAGGAAGGAGGGGGATAATGGCCATGTTAAGGAATAAAGGAAGGGGGGATAGTGGCCATGTTAAGGCATAAAAGAAGGTGGGGGATAATGGCCATCTTACGGCATAAAGGAAGGTGGTGGGATAGTGGCCATGTTAAGGCATAAAGGAAGGTGGGGGATAGTGACCATGTTAAGGCATAAAGGAAGGTGGTGGGATAATGGCCATGTAAAGGCATAAAGGAAGGTGGTGGGATAGCAGCCATGTTAAGGCATAAAGGATGGTGGTGGGATAGTGGCCATGTAAAGGCATAAAGGAAGGTGGTGGTATAGTGGCCATATTAAGGCATATTGGATGGTGGTGGTAAAGTGGCCATGTTAAGGCATAACGAATGGTGGTGGGATAATGACCATATTAAGCATAAAGGAAGGTGGGAGATAGTGGCCATGTTAAGGCATAAAGGAAGGTGGGGGATAATGGCCATGTAACGGCATAAAGGAAGGTGGTGGGATAGTGGCCATATTAAGGCATAAAGAGTGGTGGTGGGATAATGGCCATGTTAAGCATAAAGGAAAGTGGGGGATAGTGGACATGTTAAGGCATAAAGGAACGTGGGCGATAATGGCCATATTATGGCATAAAGGAAGGTGATGGGATAGTGGCCATGCTAAGGCATAAAGGGTGGTTGTGGGATAATGGCCATGTTAAGGCATAATGAATGGTGGTGGGATAGTGGCCATGTTAAGGCATAAAGGATGGTGGTGGGATACTGGCCAAGTTAAGGCATAATGGATGGTGGTGGGATAGTGGCCGTGTTAAGGTATACAGGAAGGTGGGGGATAATGGCCATGTTAAGACATAAAGAAAGGGGGGATAGTGGCCATGTTAAGGCATAAAGGAAGGTGGGGGATAATGGCCATCTTACGGCATAAAGGAAGGTGGTGGGATAGTGGCCATGTTAAGACATAAAGGAAGGTGGGGGATAGTGACCATGTTAAGGCATAAAGAAAGGCGGTGGGATAATGGCCATCCATGTAAAGGCATAAAGGAAGGTGGTGGGATAGCAGCCATGTTAAGGCATAAAGGATGGTGGTGGGATAGCGGTCATGTTAAGGCATAAAGGAAGGTGGTGGGATAGTGGCCTTGTTAAAGCATAATGGATGGTGGTGGTAAAGTGGCCATGTTAACGCATAAAGAATGGTGGTGGGATAATGACCATATTAAGCATAAAGGAAGGTGGGGGATAGTGGCCATGTTAAGGCATAAAGGAAGGTGGGGGATATTGGCCATGTTACGGCATAATGGATGGTGGTGGGATAGTGGGCATGTTAAGGCATAACGAATGGTGGTGGGATAATGGCCATGTTAAGCATAAAGGAAAGTGGGGGATAGTGGACATGTTAAGGCATAAAGGAAGGTGGGGGATAATAGCCATATTATGGCATAAAGGAAGGTGGTGGGATAGTGGCCATGTTAAGGCATAAAGGGTGGTGGTGGGATAATGGCCATGTTAAGGCATAATGAATGGTGGTGGGATAGTGGCCATGTTAAGGCATAAACGATGGTGGTGGGATAGTGGCCATGTTAAGGCATAATGGGTGGTGGTGGGATAGTGGCCATGTTAACGCAAAAAGGATGGTGGAGGGATAGTGGCCATGTTACGTCATAAAGGAAGCTGGTAGGATAATGCCCATGTTAAGGCATAAAGGAAGGTGGTGGGATAGTGGCCATGTTAAGGCATAAAGGATGTTGGTGGGATAGTGGCCATGTTAAGGCATAAAGGAAGGTGGTGGGATAGTGGCCATGTTAAGGCATAATGGATGGTGGTGGGATAGTGGCCATGTTAGGGCATAAAGGATGGTGGAGGGATAGTGGCCATGTTACGTCATAAAGGAAGCTGGTAGGATAATGCCCATGTTAAGGCATAAAGGAAGGTGGTGGGATAGTGGCCATGTTAAGGCATAAAGGATGTTGGTGGGATAGTGGCCATGTTAAGGCATAAAGGAAGGTGGTGGGATAATGGCCATGTAAAGGCATAAAGGAAGGTGGTGGGATAGCAGCCATGTTAAGGCATAAAGGATGGTGGTGGGATAGTAGCCATGTTCAGGCATAAAGGAAGGTGGTGGGATAGTGGCCATGTTAAGGCATAATGGATGGTGGTGGTAAAGTGGCCATGTTAAGGCATAAAGAATGGTGGTGGGATAATGACCATATTAAGCATAGAGGAAGGTGGGGGATAGTGGCCATGTTAAGGCATAAAGGAAGGTGGGGGATAATGGCCATGTTACGGCATAAAGGAAGGTGGTGGGATAGTGGCCATATTAAGGCATAAAGAGTGGTGGTGAGATAATGGCCATGTTAAGCATAAAGGAAAGTGGGGGATAGTGGACATGTTAAGGCATAAAGGAAGGTGGGGGATAATGGCCATATTATGGCATAAAGGAAGGTGGTGGGATAGTGGCCATGTTAACGCATAAAGAATGGTGGTGGGATAATGACCATATTAAGCATAAAGGAAGGTGGGGGATAGTGGCCATGTTAAGGCATAAAGGAAGGTGGGGGATATTGGGCATGTTACGGCATAATGGATGGTGGTGGGATAGTGGCCATGTTAAGGCATAAAGGGTGGTGGTGGGATAATGGCCATGTTAAGGCATAATGAATGGTGGTGGGATAGTGGCCATGTTAAGGCATAAACGATGGTGGTGGGATAGTGGCCATGTTAAGGCATAATGGGTGGTGGTGGGATAGTGGCCATGTTAACGCAAAAAGGATGGTGGAGGGATAGTGGCCATGTTACGTCATAAAGGAAGGTGGTAGGATAATGCCCATGTTAAGGCATAAAGGAAGGTGGTGGGATAGTGGCCATGTTAAGGCATAAAGGATATTGGTGGGATAGTGGCCATGTTAAGGCATAAAGGAAGGTGGTGGGATAGTGGCCATGTTAAGGCATAATGGATGGTGGTGGGATAGTGGCCATGTTAAGGCATAAAGGATGGTGGAGGGATAGTGGCGATGTTACGGCAAAAAGGAAGGTGGTGTGATAATGGCCATGTTAAGCATAAAGGAAGGTGGGGGATAGTGGCCGTGTTAAGGTATACAGGAAAGTGGGGGATAATGGCCATGTTAAGGCATAAAGGAAGGGGGGATAGTGGCCATGTTAAGGCATAAAGGAAGGTGGGGGACAATGGCCATCTTACGGCATAAAGGAAGGTGGTGGGATAGTGGCCATGTTAAGGCATAAAGGAAGGTGGGGGATAGTGACCATGTTAAGGCATAAAGGAAGGTGGTGGGATAATGGCCATGTAAAGGCATAAAGGAAGGTGGTGGGATAGCAGCCATGTTAAGGCATAAAGGATGGTGGTGGGATAGTAGCCATGTTCAGGCATAAAGGAAGGTGGTGGGATAATGGCCATGTTAAGCATAAAGGAAGGTGGGGGATAGTGGCCGTGTTAAGGTATACAGGAAAGTGGGGGATAATGGCCATGTTAAGGCATAAAGGAAGGGGGGATAGTGGCCATGTTAAGGCATAAAGGAAGGTGGGGGACAATGGCCATCTTACGGCATAAAGGAAGGTGGTGGGATAGTGGCCATGTTAAGGCATAAAGGAAGGTGGGGGATAGTGACCATGTTAAGGCATAAAGGAAGGTGGTGGGATAATGGCCATGTAAAGGCATAAAGGAAGGTGGTGGGATAGCAGCCATGTTAAGGCATAAAGGATGGTGGTGGGATAGTAGCCATGTTCAGGCATAAAGGAAGGTGGTGGGATAGTGGCCATGTTAAGGCATAATGGATGGTGGTGGTAAAGTGGCCATGTTAAGGCATAAAGAATGGTGGTGGGATAATGACCATATTAAGCATAGAGGAAGGTGGGGGATAGTGGCCATGTTAAGGCATAAAGGAAGGTGGGGGATAATGGCCATGTTACGGCATAAAGGAAGGTGGTGGGATAGTGGCCATATTAAGGCATAAAGAGTGGTGGTGAGATAATGGCCATGTTAAGCATAAAGGAAAGTGGGGGATAGTGGACATGTTAAGGCATAAAGGAAGGTGGGGGATAATGGCCATATTATGGCATAAAGGAAGGTGGTGGGATAGTGGCCATGTTAACGCATAAAGAATGGTGGTGGGATAATGACCATATTAAGCATAAAGGAAGGTGGGGGATAGTGGCCATGTTAAGGCATAAAGGAAGGTGGGGGATATTGGGCATGTTACGGCATAATGGATGGTGGTGGGATAGTGGCCATGTTAAGGCATAAAGGGTGGTGGTGGGATAATGGCCATGTTAAGGCATAATGAATGGTGGTGGGATAGTGGCCATGTTAAGGCATAATGGGTGGTGGTGGGATAGTGGCCATGTTAACGCAAAAAGGATGGTGGAGGGATAGTGGCCATGTTACGTCATAAAGGAAGGTGGTAGGATAATGCCCATGTTAAGGCATAAAGGAAGGTGGTGGGATAGTGGCCATGTTAAGGCATAAAGGATGTTGGTGGGATAGTGGCCATGTTAAGGCATAAAGGAAGGTGGTGGGATAGTGGCCATGTTAAGGCATAATGGATGGTGGTGGGATAGTGGCCATGTTAAGGCATAAAGGATGGTGGAGGGATAGTGGCGATGTTACGGCAAAAAGGAAGGTGGTGTGATAATGGCCATGTTAAGCATAAAGGAAGGTGGGGGATAGTGGCCGTGTTAAGATATACAGGAAAGTGGGGGATAATGGCCATGTTAAGGCATAAAGGAAGGGGGGATAGTGGCCATGTTAAGGCATAAAGGAAGGTGGGGGACAATGGCCATCTTACGGCATAAAGGAAGGTGGTGGGATAGTGGCCATGTTAAGGCATAAAGGAAGGTGGGGGATTGTGACCATGTTAAGGCATAAAGGAAGGTGGTGGGATAATGGCCATGTAAAGGCATAAAGGAAGGTGGTGGGATAGCAGCCATGTTAAGGCATAAAGGATGGTGGTGGGATAGTAGCCATGTTCAGGCATAAAGGAAGGTGGTGGGATAGTGGCCATGTTAAGGCATAATGGATGGTGGTGGTACAGTGGCCATGTTAAGGCATAAAGAATGGTGGTGGGATAATGACCATATTAAGCATAGAGGAAGGTGGGGGATAGTGGCCATGTTAAGGCATAAAGGAAGGTGGGGGATAATGGCCATGTTACGGCATAAAGGAAGGTGGTGGGATAGTGGCCATATTAAGGCATAAAGAGTGGTGGTGGGATAATGGCCATGTTAAGCATAAAGGAAAGTGGGGGATAGTGGACATGTTAAGGCATAAAGGAAGGTGGGGGATAATGGCCATATTATGGCATAAAGGAAGGTGGTGGGATAGTGGCCAAGTTAAGGCATAAAGGGTGGTTGTGGGATAATGGCCATGTTAAGGCAGAATGAATAGTGGTGGGATAGTGGCCATGTTAAGGCATAAAGGAAGGTGGTGGGAAATATTGGCCAAGTTAAGGCATAGGGGAAGGTGGTGGGATAGTGGCCATATTAAGGCATAATGGATGGTGGTGGGATAGTGGCCATGTTAAGGCATAAAGGATGGTGGAGGGATAGTGGCCATGTTAAGGCAAAAAGGAAGGTGGTGTGATAATGGCCATGTTAAGCATAAAGGAAGGTGGGGTTTAGTGGCCGTGTTAAGGTATACAGGAAGGAGGGGGATAATGGCCATGTTAAGGAATAAAGGAAGGGGGGATAGTGGCCATGTTAAGGCATAAAAGAAGGTGGGGGATAATGGCCATCTTACGGCATAAAGGAAGGTGGTGGGATAGTGGCCATGTTAAGGCATAAAGGAAGGTGGGGGATAGTGACCATGTTAAGGCATAAAGGAAGGTGGTGGGATAATGGCCATGTAAAGGCATAAAGGAAGGTGGTGGGATAGCAGCCATGTTAAGGCATAAAGGATGGTGGTGGGATAGTGGCCATGTAAAGGCATAAAGGAAGGTGGTGGTATAGTGGCCATATTAAGGCATATTGGATGGTGGTGGTAAAGTGGCCATGTTAAGGCATAACGAATGGTGGTGGGATAATGACCATATTAAGCATAAAGGAAGGTGGGAGATAGTGGCCATGTTAAGGCATAAAGGAAGGTGGGGGATAATGGCCATGTAACGGCATAAAGGAAGGTGGTGGGATAGTGGCCATATTAAGGCATAAAGAGTGGTGGTGAGATAATGGCCATGTTAAGCATAAAGGAAAGTGGGGGATAGTGGACATGTTAAGGCATAAAGGAACGTGGGCGATAATGGCCATATTATGGCATAAAGGAAGGTGATGGGATAGTGGCCATGCTAAGGCATAAAGGGTGGTTGTGGGATAATGGCCATGTTAAGGCATAATGAATGGGGGTGGGATAGTGGCCATGTTAAGGCATAAAGGATGGTGGTGGGATACTGGCCAAGTTAAGGCATAATGGATGGTGGTGGGATAGTGGCCGTGTTAAGGTATACAGGAAGGTGGGGGATAATGGCCATGTTAAGACATAAAGAAAGGGGGGATAGTGGCCATGTTAAGGCATAAAGGAAGGTGGGGGATAATGGCCATCTTACGGCATAAAGGAAGGTGGTGGGATAGTGGCCATGTTAAGACATAAAGGAAGGTGGGGGATAGTGACCATGTTAAGGCATAAAGAAAGGCGGTGGGATAATGGCCATCCATGTAAAGGCATAAAGGAAGGTGGTGGGATAGCAGCCATGTTAAGGCATAAAGGATGGTGGTGGGATAGCGGTCATGTTAAGGCATAAAGGAAGGTGGTGGGATAGTGGCCTTGTTAAAGCATAATGGATGGTGGTGGTAAAGTGGCCATGTTAACGCATAAAGAATGGTGGTGGGATAATGACCATATTAAGCATAAAGGAAGGTGGGGGATAGTGGCCATGTTAAGGCATAAAGGAAGGTGGGGGATATTGGCCATGTTACGGCATAATGGATGGTGGTGGGATAGTGGGCATGTTAAGGCATAACGAATGGTGGTGGGATAATGGCCATGTTAAGCATAAAGGAAAGTGGGGGATAGTGGACATGTTAAGGCATAAAGGAAGGTGGGGGATAATAGCCATATTATGGCATAAAGGAAGGTGGTGGGATAGTGGCCATGTTAAGGCATAAAGGGTGGTGGTGGGATAATGGCCATGTTAAGGCATAATGAATGGTGGTGGGATAGTGGCCATGTTAAGGCATAAACGATGGTGGTGGGATAGTGGCCATGTTAAGGCATAATGGGTGGTGGTGGGATAGTGGCCATGTTAACGCAAAAAGGATGGTGGAGGGATAGTGGCCATGTTACGTCATAAAGGAAGCTGGTAGGATAATGCCCATGTTAAGGCATAAAGGAAGGTGGTGGGATAGTGGCCATGTTAAGGCATAAAGGATGTTGGTGGGATAGTGGCCATGTTAAGGCATAAAGGAAGGTGGTGGGATAGTGGCCATGTTAAGGCATAATGGATGGTGGTGGGATAGTGGCCATGTTAGGGCATAAAGGATGGTGGAGGGATAGTGGCGATGTTACGGCAAAAAGGAAGGTGGTGTGATAATGGCCATGTTAAGCATAAAGGAAGGTGGGGGATAGTGGCCGTGTTAAGGTATACAGGAAAGTGGGGGATAATGGCCATGTTAAGGCATAAAGGAAGGGGGGATAGTGGCCATGTTAAGGCATAAAGGAAGGTGGGGGACAATGGCCATCTTACGGCATAAAGGAAGGTGGTGGGATAGTGGCCATGTTAAGGCATAAAGGAAGGTGGGGGATAGTGACCATGTTAAGGCATAAAGGAAGGTGGTGGGATAATGGCCATGTAAAGGCATAAAGGAAGGTGGTGGGATAGCAGCCATGTTAAGGCATAAAGGATGGTGGTGGGATAGTAGCCATGTTCAGGCATAAAGGAAGGTGGTGGGATAATGGCCATGTTAAGCATAAAGGAAGGTGGGGGATAGTGGCTGTGTTAAGGTATACAGGAAAGTGGGGGATAATGGCCATGTTAAGGCATAAAGGAAGGGGGGATAGTGGCCATGTTAAGGCATAAAGGAAGGTGGTGGGATAATGGCCATGTAAAGGCATAAAGGAAGGTGGTGGGATAGCAGCCATGTTAAGGCATAAAGGATGGTGGTGGGATAGTAGCCATGTTCAGGCATAAAGGAAGGTGGTGGGATAGTGGCCATGTTAAGGCATAATGGATGGTGGTGGTAAAGTGGCCATGTTAAGGCATAAAGAATGGTGGTGGGATAATGACCATATTAAGCATAGAGGAAGGTGGGGGATAGTGGCCATGTTAAGGCATAAAGGAAGGTGGCGGATAATGGCCATGTTACGGCATAAAGGAAGGTGGTGGGATAGTGGCCATATTAAGGCATAAAGAGTGGTGGTGAGATAATGGCCATGTTAAGCATAAAGGAAAGTGGGGGATAGTGGACATGTTAAGGCATAAAGGAAGGTGGGGGATAATGGCCATATTATGGCATAAAGGAAGGTGGTGGGATAGTGGCCATGTTAACGCATAAAGAATGGTGGTGGGATAATGACCATATTAAGCATAAAGGAAGGTGGGGGATAGTGGCCATGTTAAGGCATAAAGGAAGGTGGGGGATATTGGGCATGTTACGGCATAATGGATGGTGGTGGGATAGTGGCCATGTTAAGGCATAAAGGGTGGTGGTGGGATAATGGCCATGTTAAGGCATAATGAATGGTGGTGGGATAGTGGCCATGTTAAGGCATAAACGATGGTGGTGGGATAGTGGCCATGTTAAGGCATAATGGGTGGTGGTGGGATAGTGGCCATGTTAACGCAAAAAGGATGGTGGAGGGATAGTGGCCATGTTACGTCATAAAGGAAGGTGGTAGGATAATGCCCATGTTAAGGCATAAAGGAAGGTGGTGGGATAGTGGCCATGTTAAGGCATAAAGGATGTTGGTGGGATAGTGGCCATGTTAAGGCATAAAGGAAGGTGGTGGGATAGTGGCCATGTTAAGGCATAATGGATGGTGGTGGGATAGTGGCCATGTTAAGGCATAAAGGATGGTGGAGGGATAGTGGCGATGTTACGGCAAAAAGGAAGGTGGTGTGATAATGGCCATGTTAAGCATAAAGGAAGGTGGGGGATAGTGGCCGTGTTAAGGTATACAGGAAAGTGGGGGATAATGGCCATGTTAAGGCATAAAGGAAGGGGGGATAGTGGCCATGTTAAGGCATAAAGGAAGGTGGGGGACAATGGCCATCTTACGGCATAAAGGAAGGTGGTGGGATAGTGGCCATGTTAAGGCATAAAGGAAGGTGGGGGATTGTGACCATGTTAAGGCATAAAGGAAGGTGGTGGGATAATGGCCATATAAAGGCATAAAGGAAGGTGGTGGGATAGCAGCCATGTTAAGGCATAAAGGATGGTGGTGGGATAGTAGCCATGTTCAGGCATAAAGGAAGGTGGTGGGATAGTGGCCATGTTAAGGCATAATGGATGGTGGTGGTAAAGTGGCCATGTTAAGGCATAAAGAATGGTGGTGGGATAATGACCATATTAAGCATAGAGGAAGGTGGGGGGTAGTGGCCATGTTAAGGCATAAAGGAAGGTGGGGGATAATGGCCATGTTACGGCATAAAGGAAGGTGGTGGGATAGTGGCCATATTAAGGCATAAAGAGTGGTGGTGGGATAATGGCCATGTTAAGCATAAAGGAAAGTGGGGGATAGTGGACATGTTAAGGCATAAAGGAAGGTGGGGGATAATGGCCATATTATGGCATAAAGTAAGGTGGTGGGATAGTGGCCATGTTAAGGCATAAAGGGTGGTTGTGGGATAATGGCCATGTTAAGGCAGAATGAATAGTGGTGGGATAGTGGCCATGTTAAGGCATAAAGGAAGGTGGTGGGAAATATTGGCCAAGTTAAGGCATAGGGGAAGGTGGTGGGATAGTGGCCATGTTAAGGCATAATGGATGGTGGTGGGATAGTGGCCATGTTAAGGCATAAAGGATGGTGGAGGGATAGTGGCCATGTTAAGGCAAAAAGGAAGGTGGTGTGATAATGGCCATGTTAAGCATAAAGGAAGGTGGGGGTTAGTGGCCGTGTTAAGGTATACAGGAAGGAGGGGGATAATGGCCATGTTAAGGAATAAAGGAAGGGGGGATAGTGGCCATGTTAAGGCATAAAAGAAGGTGGGGGATAATGGCCATCTTACGGCATAAAGGAAGGTGGTGGGATAGTGGCCATGTTAAGGCATAAAGGAAGGTGGGGGACAGTGACCATGTTAAGGCATAAAGGAAGGTGGTGGGATAATGGCCATGTAAAGGCATAAAGGAAGGTGGTGGGATAGCAGCCATGTTAAGGCATAAAGGATGGTGGTGGGATAGTGGCCATGTAAAGGCATAAAGGAAGGTGGTGGGATAGTGGCCATATTAAGGCATATTGGATGGTGGTGGTAAAGTGGCCATGTTAAGGCATAACGAATGGTGGTGGGATAATGACCATATTAAGCATAAAGGAAGGTGGGAGATAGTGGCCATGTTAAGGCATAAAGGAAGGTGGGGGATAATGGCCATGTTACGGCATAAAGGAAGGTGGTGGGATAGTGGCCATATTAAGGCATAAAGAGTGGTGGTGGGATAATGGCCATGTTAAGCATAAAGGAAAGTGGGGGATAGTGGACATGTTAAGGCATAAAGGAACGTGGGGGATAATGGCCATATTATGGCATAAAGGAAGGTGATGGGATAGTGGCCATGCTAAGGCATAAAGGGTGGTTGTGGGATAATGGCCATGTTAAGGCATAATGAATGGTGGTGGGATAGTGGCCATGTTAAGGCATAAAGGATGGTGGTGGGATACTGGCCAAGTTAAGGCATAATGGATGGTGGTGGGATAGTGGCCGTGTTAAGGTATACAGGAAGGTGGGGGATAATGGCCATGTTAAGACATAAAGGAAGGGGGGATAGTGGCCATGTTAAGGCATAAAGGAAGGTGGGGGATAATGGCCATCTTACGGCATAAAGGAAGGTGGTGGGATAGTGGCCATGTTAAGACATAAAGGAAGGTGGGGGATAGTGACCATGTTAAGGCATAAAGAAAGGCGGTGGGATAATGGCCATCCATGTAAAGGCATAAAGGAAGGTGGTGGGATAGCAGCCATGTTAAGGCATAAAGGATGGTGGTGGGATAGCGGTCATGTTAAGGCATAAAGGAAGGTGGTGGGATAGTGGCCTTGTTAAAGCATAATGGATGGTGGTGGTAAAGTGGCCATGTTAACGCATAAAGAATGGTGGTGGGATAATGACCATATTAAGCATAAAGGAAGGTGGGGGATAGTGGCCATGTTAAGGCATAAAGGAAGGTGGGGGATATTGGCCATGTTACGGCATAATGGATGGTGGTGGGATAGTGGGCATGTTAAGGCATAACGAATGGTGGTGGGATAATGGCCATGTTAAGCATAAAGGAAAGTGGGGGATAGTGGACATGTTAAGGCATAAAGGAAGGTGGGGGATAATAGCCATATTATGGCATAAAGGAAGGTGGTGGGATAGTGGCCATGTTAAGGCATAAAGGGTGGTGGTGGGATAATGGCCATGTTAAGGCTTAATGAATGGTGGTGGGATAGTGGCCATGTTAAGGCATAAACGATGGTGGTGGGATAGTGGCCATGTTAAGGCATAATGGGTGGTGGTGGGATAGTGGCCATGTTAACGCAAAAAGGATGGTGGAGGGATAGTGGCCATGTTACGTCATAAAGGAAGCTGGTAGGATAATGCCCATGTTAAGGCATAAAGGAAGGTGGTGGGATAGTGGCCATGTTAAGGCATAAAGGATGTTGGTGGGATAGTGGCCATGTTAAGGCATAAAGGAAGGTGGTGGGATAGTGGCCATGTTAAGGCATAATGGATGGTGGTGGGATAGTGGCCATGTTAAGGCATAAAGGATGGTGGAGTGATAGTGGCGATGTTACGGCAAAAAGGAAGGTGGTGTGATAATGGCCATGTTAAGCATAAAGGAAGGTGGGGGATAGTGGCCGTGTTAAGGTATACAAGAAAGTGGGGGATAATGGCCATGTTAAGGCATAAAGGAAGGGGGGATAGTGGCCATGTTAAGGCATAAAGGAAGGTGGGGGACACTGGCCATCTTACGGCATAAAGGAAGGTGGTGGGATAGTGGCCATGTTAAGGCATAAAGGAAGGTTGGGGATAGTGACCATGTTAAGGCATAAAGGAAGGTGGTGGGATAATGGCCATGTAAAGGCATAAAGGAAGGTGGTGGGATAGCAGCCATGTTAAGGCATAAAGGATGGTGGTGGGATAGTAGCCATGTTAAGGCATAAAGGAAGGTGGGGGATATTGGCCATGTTACGGCATAATGGATGGTGGTGGGATAGTGGGCATGTTAAGGCATAACGAATGGTGGTGGGATAATGGCCATGTTAAGCATAAAGGAAAGTGGGGGATAGTGGACATGTTAAGGCATAAAGGAAGGTGGGGGATAATAGCCATATTATGGCATAAAGGAAGGTGGTGGGATAGTGGCCATGTTAAGGCATAAAGGGTGGTGGTGGGATAATGGCCATGTTAAGGCATAATGAATGGTGGTGGGATAGTGGCCATGTTAAGGCATAAACGATGGTGGTGGGATAGTGGCCATGTTAAGGCATAATGGGTGGTGGTGGGATAGTGGCCATGTTAACGCAAAAAGGATGGTGGAGGGATAGTGGCCATGTTACGTCATAAAGGAAGCTGGTAGGATAATGCCCATGTTAAGGCATAAAGGAAGATGGTGGGATAGTGGCCATGTTAAGGCATAAAGGATGTTGGTGGGATAGTGGCCATGTTAAGGCATAAAGGAAGGTGGTGGGATAGTGGCCATGTTAAGGCATAATGGATGGTGGTGGGATAGTGGCCATGTTAAGGCATAAAGGATGGTGGAGGGATAGTGGCGATGTTACGGCAAAAAGGAAGGTGGTGTGATAATGGCCATGTTAAGCATAAAGGAAGGTGGGGGATAGTGGCCGTGTTAAGGTATACAGGAAAGTGGGGGATAATGGCCATGTTAAGGCATAAAGGAAGGGGGGATAGTGGCCATGTTAAGGCATAAAGGAAGGTGGGGGACACTGGCCATCTTACGGCATAAAGGAAGGTGGTGGGATCGTGGCCATGTTAAGGCATAAAGGAAGGTTGGGGATAGTGACCATGTTAAGGCATAAAGGAAGGTGGTGGGATAATGGCCATGTAAAGGCATAAAGGAAGGTGGTGGGATAGCAGCCATGTTAAGGCATAAAGGATGGTGGTGGGATAGTAGCCATGTTCAGGCATAAAGGAAGGTGGTGGGATAGTGGCCATGTTAAAGCATAATGGATGGTGGTGGTAAAGTGGCCATGTTAACGCATAAAGAATGGTGGTGGGATAATGACCATATTAAGCATAAAGGAAGGTGGGGGATAGTGGCCATGTTAAGGCATAAAGGAAGGTGGGGGATATTGGGCATGTTACGGCATAATGGATGGTGGTGGGATAGTGGCCATGTTAAGGCATAAAGGGTGGTGGTGGGATAATGGCCATGTTAAGGCATAATGAATGGTGGTGGGATAGTGGCCATATTAAGGCATAAACGATGGTGGTGGGATAGTGGCCATGTTAAGGCATAATGGGTGGTGGTGGGATAGTGGCCATGTTAACGCAAAAAGGATGGTGGAGGGATAGTCGCCATGTTACGTCATAAAGGAAGGTGGTAGGATAATGCCCATGTTAAGGCATAAAGGAAGGTGGTGGGATAGTGGCCATGTTAAGGCATAAAGGATGTTGGTGGGATAGTGGCCATGTTAAGGCATAAAGGAAGGTGGTGGGATAGTGGCCATGTTAAGGCATAATGGATGGTGGTGGGATAGTGGCCATGTTAAGGCATAAAGGATGGTGGAGGGATAGTGGCGATGTTACGGCAAAAAGGAAGGTGGTGTGATAATGGCCATGTTAAGCATAAAGGAAGGTGGGGGATAGTGGCCGTGTTAAGGTATACAGGAAAGTGGGGGATAATGGCCATGTTAAGGCATAAAGGAAGGGGGGATAGTGGCCATGTTAAGGCATAAAGGAAGGTGGGGGACAATGGCCATCTTACGGCATAAAGGAAGGTGGTGGGATAGTGGCCATGTTAAGGCATAAAGGAAGGTGGGGGATAGTGACCATGTTAAGGCATAAAGGAAGGTGGTGGGATAATGGCCATGTAAAGGCATAAAGGAAGGTGGTGGGATAGCAGCCATGTTAAGGCATAAAGGATGGTGGTGGGATAGTAGCCATGTTCAGGCATAAAGGAAGGTGGTGGGATAGTGGCCATGTTAAGGCATAATGGATGGTGGTGGTAAAGTGGCCATGTTAAGGCATAAAGAATGGTGGTCGGATAATGACCATATTAAGCATAGAGGAAGGTGGGGGATAGTGGCCATGTTAAGGCATAAAGGAAGGTGGGGGATAATGGCCATGTTACGGCATAAAGGAAGGTGGTGGGATAGTGGCCATATTAAGGCATAAAGAGTGGTGGTGGGATAATGGCCATGTTAAGCATAAAGGAAAGTGGGGGATAGTGGACATGTTAAGGCATAAAGGAAGGTGGGGGATAATGGCCATATTATGGCATAAAGGAAGGTGGTGGGATAGTGGCCATGTTAAGGCATAAAGGGTGGTTGTGGGATAATGGCCATGTTAAGGCAGAATGAATAGTGGTGGGATAGTGGCCATGTTAAGGCATAAAGGATGGTGGTGGGATACTGGCCAAGTTAAGGCATAATGGATGGTGGTGGGATAGTGGCCATGTTAAGGCATAAAGAATGGTGGTGGGATAGTGGCCTTGTTAAGGCATAAAGGAAGGTGGTGGGATAGTGGCCTTATTAAGGCATAATGGATGGTGGTGGGATAGTGGGCATGTTAAGGCATAAAGAATGGTGGTGGGATAATGGCTATGTTAAGCATAAAGGAAAGTGGGGGATAGTGGACATGTTAAGGCATAAAGAAAGGTGGGGGATAATGGCCACATTATGGCATGGAGGAAGCTGGTGGGATAGTGGCCAAGTTAAGGCATAAAGGGTGGTGGTTGGATAATGGCCATGTTAAGGCATAATGAATCGTGGTGGGATAGTGGCCACGCTAAGGCATAAAGGATGGTGGTGGGATAGTGGCCATGTTAAGGCATAATGGATGGTGGTGGGATAGTGGCCATGTTAACGCAAAAAGGATGGTGGAGGGATAGTGACCATGTTACGTCATAAAGGAAGGTGGTGGGATAATGCCCATGTTAAGGCATAAAGGAAGGTGGTGGGATAGTGGCCATGTTAAGGCATAAAGGATGTTGTTGGGATAGTGGCCATGTTAAGGCATAATGGATGGTGATGGGATAGTGGCCATGTTAAGGCATAAAGGATGGTGGAGGGATAGTGGCGATGTTACGGCAAAAAGGAAGGTGGTGTGATAATGGCCATGTTAGGCATAAAGGAAGGTGGGGGATAGTGCCCGTGTTAAGGTATACAGAAAGATGGGGGATAATGGCCATGTTAAGGCATAAAGGAAGGGGGGATAGTGGCCATGTTAAGGTATAAAGGAAGGTGGGGGATAATGGCCATCTTACGGCATAAAGGAAGGTGGTGGGATAGTGGCCATGTTAAGGCATAAAGGAAGGTGGGGGATAGTGACCATGTTAAGGCTTAAAGGAAGGTAGTGGGATAATGGCCATGTAAAGGCATAAAGGAAGGTGGTGGGATAGCAGCCATGTTAAGGCATAAAGGATGGTGGTGGGATAGTGGCCATGTTAAGGCATAAAGGAAGGTGATGGGATAGTGGCCATGTTAAGGCATAATGGATGGTGGTGGTAAAGTGGCCATGTTAATGCATAAAGAATGGTGGTGGGATAATGACCATATTAAGCATAAAGGAAGGTGGGGGATAGTGGCCATGTTAAGGCATAAAGGAAGGTGGGGGATAATGGCCATGTTACGGGATAAAGCAAGGTGGTGGGATAGTGGCCATATTAAGGCATAAAGGATGGTTGTGGGATAATGGCCATGTTAAGGCATAATGAATGGTGGTGGGATAGTGGCCATGTTAAGGCATAAAGGATGGTGGTGGGATAGTGGCCATGTTAAGGCATAATTGATGGTGGTGGGATACTGGCCATGTTAAGGCATAAAAGATGGTGGAGGGATAGTGGCGATGTTACGGCAAAAAGGAAGGTGGTGTGATAATGGTCATGTTAAGCATAAAGGAAGGTGGGGGATAGTGTCCATGTTAAGGTATAGAGGAAGGTGGGGGATAATGGCCATGGTAAGGCATAAAGGAAGGGGGGATAGTGGCCATGTTAAGGCATAAAGGAAGGTGGGGGATAATGGCCATCTTACGGCATAAAGGAAGGTGGTGGGATAGTGCCATGTTAAGGCATAAAGGAAGGTGGGGGATAGTGACCATGTTAAGGCATAAAGGAAGGTGGTGGGATAATGGCCATGCAAAGGCATAAAGGAAGGTGGTGGGATAGCAGCCATGTTAAGGCATAAAGGATGGTGGTGGGATAGTGGCCATGTTAAGGCATAAAGGAAGGTGGTGGGATAGTGGCCATGTTAAGGCATAAAGGAAGGTGGTGGTAAAGTGGTCATGTTAAGGCATAAAGGATGGTTGTGGGATAATGGCGATGTTAAGGCATAATGAATGGTGGTGGGATAGTGGCCATGTTAAGGCATAAAGAATGGTGGTGGGATAGTGGCCATGTTAAGGCATAATTGATGGTGGTGGGATATTGGCCATGTTAAGGCATAAAGGATGGTGGAGGGATAGTAGCGATGTTACGGCAAAAAGGAAGGTGGTGTGATCATGGCCATGTTAAGCATAAAGGAAGGTGGGGGATAGTGACCATGTTAAGGCATAAAGGAAGGTGGTGGGATAATGGCCATGTAAAGGCATAAAGGAAGGTGGTGGGATAGCAGCCATGTTAAGGCATAACGGATGGTGGTGGGATAGTGGCCATGTTAAGGCATAAAGGAAGGTGGTGGGATAGTGGCCATGTTAAGGCATAATGGAGGGTGGTGGTAAAGTGGCCATGTTAAGGCATAAAGAATGGTGGTGGGATAATGACCATATTAAGCATAAAGGAAGGTGGGGGATTGTGGCCATTTTACGGCATAAAGGAAGGTTGGGGATAATGGCCATGTTACGGCATAAAGGAAGGTGGTGGGATAGTGGCCATATTAAGGCATAAAGGATGGTTGTGGGATAATGGCCATGTTAAGGCATAATGAATGGTGGTGGGATAGTGGCCATGTTAAGGCATAAAGGATGGTGGTGGGATAGTGGCCATGTTAAGGCATAATTGATGGTGGTGGGATATTGGCCATGTTAAGGCAAAACGGATGGTGCTGGGATAGTGACCATGTTACGGCATAAAGGAAGGTGAAAGGATAATGGCCATGTTAAGGCATCAAAGAAGTTGGTGGGATAGTGGCCATGTTAAGGCATCCAGGATGTTGGTGGGATAGTGGCCATGTTAAGGCATAAAGGAAGGCGGTGGGATAGTGGCCATGTTAAGGCATAATGGATGGTGGTGGGCTAGTGGCCATGTTAAGGCTTAAAGGATGGTGGAGGGATAGTGGCGATGTTACGGCATAAAGGAAGGTGGTGGGATAATGGCCATGTTAAGGCATAAATGAAAGTGGTGGGATAGTGGCCATGTTAAGGCATATAGGATGGTGGTGGGATATTAGCCATGTTAAGGCATAAAGGATGGTGTTGGGATAGTGGCCATGTTAAAGCATAAAGGAAGGTGGTGGGATAGTGGCCATGTTAAGACATAAAGGAAGGTGGTGGGATAGTGGCCAAGTTTAATCATAAAGGAAGGTGGGGATTAAGGCCATGTTAAGGCTTTTAGGATGGTGGTGGAATAGTTGCCATGTTAAGGAATAAAGGATGGTGGTGGGATAGTGGCCATGTTAAATCATAAAGGAAGGTGGGGGATAGTGGCCATGTTAAATCAAAAAGGAAGGTAGGGGATAATGGCCATGTTAAGGCATAAAGGAAGGTGAAGGATATTGCTCATGTTAAGGCATAAAGGAAGGTGGTGTATAAAGGCCATGTTAAGGCATACAGGAAGGTGGGGGATAGTGGCCATGTAAAGGCATAAAGGAAGGTGGGGGATAATGGCCATGTTAAGGCATAAAGGAAGGTGGGGGATAGTGGCCATGTTAAGGCATAAAGGAAGGTGGGGGATAATGGCCATGTTAAGGCAAAAAGGAAGGTGGGGGATAGTGGCCATGTTAAGATATAAAGGAAGGTGGGGTATAATGGCCATGTTAAGGCATAAAGGAAAGTGGGGGATAATGGCCATGTTACGGCATAAAGGAAGGTGGTGGGACAGTAGCCATGTTAAGGCATAGAGGTGGTGGTGGGATAATGACCATGTTAAGGCATAAAGGAAGGTGGTGGGATAGTGGCCATGTTAAGGCATAATGGATGGTGGTGGGATAGTGGCCAAGTTAAGGCATAAAGGATGGTGGAGGGATAGTGGCGATGTTACGGCAAAAAGGAAGGTGGTGTGATAATGGCCATGTTAAGCATAAAGGAAGGTGGGGGATAGTGACCGTGTTAAGGTATACAGGAAGGTGGTGTGATAATGGCCATGTTAAGGCATAAAGGAAGGTGGTGGGATAGTGGCCATGTTAAGGCATAATGGATGGTGGTGGGATAATGACCATATTAAGCATAAAGGAAGGTGGGGGATAGTGGCCAGGTTAAGGCATAAAGGAAGGTGGGGGATAATGGCCATGTTACGGCATAATGGATGGTGGTGGGATAGTGGGCATGTTAAGGCATAACGAATGGTGGTGGGATAATGGCCATGTTAAGCATAAAGGAAAGTGGGGGATAGTGGACATGTTAAGGCATAAAGGAATGTGGGGGATAATGGCCATATTATGGCATAATGAATGGTGGTGGGATAGTGGCCATGTTAAGGCATAAACGATGGTGGTGGGATAGTGGCAATGTTAAGGCATAAAGGGTGGTGGTGGGATAATGGCCATGTTAAGGCATAATGAATGGTGGTGGGATAGTGGCCATGTTAAGGCATAAACGATGGTGGTGGGATAGTGGCAATGTTAAGGCATAATGGATGGTGGTGGGATAGTGGCCATGTTAACGCAAAAAGGATGGTGGAGGGATAGTGGCCATGTTACGTCATAAAGGAAGGTGGTGGGATAATGCCCATGTTAAGGCATAAAGGAAGGTGGTGGGATAGTGGCCATGTTAAGGCATAATGGATGGTGATGGGATAGTGGCCATGTTAAGGCATAAAGGATGGTGGAGGGATAGTGGCGATGTTACGGCAAAAAGGAAGGCGGTGTGATAATGGCCATGTTACGGCATAAAGGAAGGTGGTGGGATAGTGCCCATATTAAGGCATAAAGGATGGTTGTGGGATAATGGCCATGTTAAGGCATAATGAATGGTGGTGGGATAGTGGCCATGTTAAGGCATAAAGGATGGTGGTGGGATAGTGGCCATGTTAAGGCATAATTGATGGTGGTGGGATATTGGCCATGTTAAGGCAAAACGGATGGTGCTGGGATAGTGACCATGTTACGGCATAAAGGAAGGTGAAGGAATAATGGCCGTGTTAAGGCATCAAAGAAGGTGGTGGAATAGTGGCCATGTTAAGGCATAAAGGATGTTGGTGGGATAGTGGCCATGTTAAGGCATAAAGGAAGGCGGTGGGATAGTGGCCATGTTAAGGCATAATGGATGGTGGTGGGCTAGTGGCCATGTTAAGGCATAAAGGATGGTGGAGGGATAGTGGCGATGTTACGGCATAAAGGAAGGTGGTGGGATAATGGCCATGTTAAGGCATAAATGAAGGTGGTGGGATATTGGCCATGTTAAGGCATAAAGGATGGTGGTGGGATATTAGCCATGTTAAGGCATAAAGGATGGTGTTGGGATAGTGGCCATGTTAAAGCATAAAGGAAGGTGGTGGGATAGTGGCCATGTTAAGACATAAAGGATGGTTGTGGGATAATGGCGATGTTAAGGCATAATGAATGGTGGTGGGATAGTGGCCATGTTAAGGCATAAAGGATGGTGGTGGGATAGTGGCCATGTTAAGGCATAATTGATGGTGGTGGGATATTGGCCATGTTAAGGCATAAAGGATGTTGGAGGGATAGTAGCGATGTTACGGCAAAAAGGAAGGTGGTGCGATAATGGCCATGTTAAGCATAAAGGAAGGTGGGGGATAGTGTCCATGTTAAGGTATAAAGGAAGGTGGGGGATAGTGGCCAAGTTTAATCATAAAGGAAGGTGGGGATAAAGGCCATGTTAAGGCTTTTAGGATGGTGGTGGAATAGTTCCCATGTTAAGGAATAAAGGATGGTGGTGGGATAGTGGCCATGTTAAATCATAAAGGAAGGTGGGGGATAGTGGCCATGTTAAATCAAAAAGGAAGGTAGGGGATAATGGCCATGTTAAGGCATAAAGGAAGGTGACGGATATTGCTCATGTTAAGGCATAAAGGAAGGTGGTGTATAAAGGCCATGTTAAGGCATACAGGAAGGTGGGGGATAGTGGCCATGTAAAGGCATAAAGGAAGGTGGGGGATAATGGCCAAGTTAAGGCATAAAGGAAGGTGGGGGATAGTGGCCATGTTAAGGCATAAAGGAAGGTGGGGGATAATGGCCATGTTACGGCTTAAAGGAAGGAGGGTAATATTGATCATGTTAAGGCATACCAGAAGGTGGTGGGACAGTGGCCATGTTAAGGCATAACGGATTGTGGCGGGATAGTGGCCATGTTAAGTCATAAAGGATGGTGATGGGATAGTGGCCATGTTAAATCAAAAAGGAAGGTAGGGGATAATGGCCATGTTAAGGCATAAAGGAAGGTGAAGGATATTGCTCATGTTAAGTCATAAAGGAAGGTGGGGTATAATGGCCATATTAAGGCATAGAGGAAGGTGGGGGATAGTGGCCATGTACAGGCATAAAGGAAGGTGGGGGATAATGGCCATGTTAAGGCATAAGGGAAGGTGGGGGATAGTGGCCATGTTAAGGCATAAAGGAAAGTGGGGGATAATGGCCATGTTACGGCATAAAGGAAGGTGGTGCGATAGTAGCCATGTTAAGGCATAAAGGAATGTGGGGGATAGTGGCCATGCAAAGGCATAACGGAAGGTGGGGATAATGGCCATGTTAAGGCATAAAGGATGGTGGGGGATAACGGCCATGTTTACGGCATAAAGGAAGGTGGGGGATAATGGCCATGTTAAGGCAAAAAGGAAGGTGGGGGATAGTGGCCATGTTAAGGTATAAAGGAAGGTGGGGTATAATGGCCATGTTAAGGCATAAAGGAAAGTGGGGGACAATGGCCATGTTACGGCATAAAGGAAGGTGGTGGGACAGTGGCCATGTTAAGGCATAAAGGGTGGTGGTGGGATAATGGCCATGTTAAGGCATAATGAATGGTGGTGGGATAGTGGCCATGTTAACGCAAAAGGGATGGTGGAGGGATAGTGGCCATGTTACGTCATAAAGGAAGGTGGTGGGATAATGCCCATGTTAAGGCATAAAGGAAGGTGGTGGGATAGTGGCCATGTTAAGGCATAAAGGATGTTGGTGGGATAGTGGCCATGTTAAGGCATAAAGGAAGATGGTGGGATAGTGGCCATGTTAAGGCATAGTGGATGGTGGTGGGATAGTGGCCAAGTTAAGGCATAAAGGATGGTGGAGGGATAGTGGCGATGTTACGGCAAAAAGGAAGGTGGTGTGATAATGGCCATGTTAAGCATAAAGGAAGGTGGGGGATAGTGGCCGTGTTAAGGTATACAGGAAGGTGGTGTGATAATGGCCATGTTAAGGCATAACGGAAGGGGGGATAGTGGCCATGTTAAGGCATAAAGGAAGGTGGGGGATAATGGCCATCTTTCGGCATAAAGGAAGGTGGTGGGATAGTGGCCATGTTATGGCATAAAGGAAGGTGGGGGATAGTGACCATGTTAAGGCATAAAGGAAGGTGGTGGGATAATGGCCATGTAAAGGCATAAAGGAAGGTGGTGGGATAGCAGCCATGTTAAGGCATAAAGGATGGTGGTGGGATAGTGGCCATGTTAAGGCATAAAGGAAGGTGGTGGGATAGTGGCCATGTTAAGGCATAATGGATGGTGGTGGTAAAGTGGCCATGTTAAGGCATAAAGAATGGTGGTGGGATAATGACCATATTAAGCATAAAGGAAGGTGGGGGATAGTGGCCATGTTACGGCATAAAAGAAGGTGGTGGGATAGTGGCCATATTAAGGCATAAAGGATGGTTGTGGGATAATGGCCATGTTAAGGCATAATGAATGGTGGTGGATAGTGGCCATGTTAAGGCATAAAGGATGGTCGTGGGATAGTGGCCATGTTAAGGCATAATTGATGGTGGTGGGATATTGGCCATGTTAAGGCATAAAGGATGGTGGAGGGATAGTGGTGATGTTACGGCAAAAAGGAAGGTGGTGTGATAATGGCTATGTTAAGCATAAAGGAAGGTGGGGGATAGTGTCCATGTTAAGGTATAAAGGAAGGTGGGGGATAATGGCCATGTTAAGGCATAAAGGAAGGGGGGCTAGTGGCCACGTTAAGGCAAAAAGGAAGGTGGGGGATAATGGCCATCTTGCGGCATAAAGGAAGGTGGTGGGATAGCGGCCATGTTAAGGCATAAAGAATGGTGGTGGGATAGTGGCCTTGTTTAGGCATAAAGGAAGGTGGTGGGATAGTGGCCATATTAAGGCATAATGGATGGTGGTGGGATAGTGGGCATGTTAAGGCATATAGAATGGTGGTGGGATAATGGCCATGTTAAGCGTAAAGGAAAGTGGGGGATAGTGGACATGTTAAGGCATAAAGAAAGGTGGGGGATAATGGCCATATTATGGCATGAAGGAAGGTGGTGGGATAGTGGCCATGTTAAGGCATAAAGGGTGGTGGTGGGATAATGGCCATGTTAAGGCATAATGAATGGTGGTGGGATAGTGGCCATGTTAAGGCATAATGAATGGTGGTGGGATAGTGGCCATGTTAAGGCATAAAGGATGGTGGTGGGATAGTGGCCATGTTAAGGCATAATGGATGGTGGTGGGATAGTGGCCATGTTAAGGCATAAAGGATGTTGGTGGGATAGTGGCCATATTAAGGCATAAAGGAAGGTGGTGGGATAGTGGCCATGTTAAGGCATAATGGATGGTGGTGGGATAGTGGCCATGTTAAGGCATAAAGGATGGTGGAGGGATAGTGGCGATGTTATGGCAAAAAGGAAGGTGGTGTGATAATGGCCATGTTAAGGCATAAAGGAAGGGGGGATAGTGGCCATGTTAAGGCATAAAGGAAGGTGGGGGATATTGGCCTTGCTAAGGCATAAAGGATGGTGTGGGGATAGTGGCCATGTTAATGCATAAAGGAAGGTGGTGGGATAGTGGCCATGTTAAGACATAAAGGAAGGTGGTGGGATAGTGGCCATGTTAAGGAATAAAGGATGGTGGTCGGATATTGGCCATGTTAAGGAATAAAGGATGGTGGTGGGATAGTGGCCAAGTTTAATCATAAAGGAAGGTGGGGATAAAGGCCATGTTAAGGCTTATAGGATGGTGGTGGAATAGTAGCCATGTTAAGGAAAAAAGGATGGTGGTGGGATAGTGGCCATGTTAAATCATAAAGGAAGGTGGGGGATAGTGGCCATGTTAAATCAAAAAGGAAGGTAGGGGATAATGGCCATGTTAAGGCATAAAGGAAGGTGGGGTATAAAGGCCATGTTAAGGCATACAGGAAGGTGGGGGATAGTGGCCATGTAAAGGCATAAAGGAAGGTGGGGGATAATGGCCATGTTAAGGCATAAAGGAAGGTGGGGGATAGTGGCCACGTTAAGGCATAAAGGAAGGTGGGGGATAATGGCCATGTTACGGCTTAAAGGAAGGAGGGTAATATTGATCATGTTAAGGCATAACAGAAGGTGGTGGGACAGTGGCCATGTTAAGGCATAAAGGATTGTGGCGGGATAGTGGCCATGTTAAGTTATAAAGGATGGTGGTGGGATAGTGGCCATGTTAAATCAAAAAGGAAGGTAGGGGATAATGGCCATGTTAAGGCATAAAGGAAGGTGAAGGATATTGCTCATGTTAAGTCATAAAGGAAGGTGGGGTATAATGGCCATATTAAGGCATAGAGGAAGGTGGGGGATAGTGGCCATGTACAGGCATAAAGGAAGGTGGGGGATAATGGCCATGTTAAGGCATAAAGGAAGGTGGGGGATAGTGGCCCTGTTAAGGCATAAAGGAAAGTGGGGGATAAAGGCCATGTTACGGCATAAAGGAAGGTGGTGCGATAGTAACCATGTTAAGGCATAAAGGAATGTGGGGGATAGTGGCCATGCTAAGACATAAAGGAAGGTGGGGATAATGGCCTTGTTAAGGCATAAAGGATGGTGGGGGATAACGGCCATGTTTACGGCATAAAGGAAGGTGGGGGATAATGGCCATGTTAAGGCAAAAAGGAAGGTGGGGGATAGTGGCCATGTTAAGGTATAAAGGAAGGTGGGGTATAATGGCCATGTTAAGGAATAAAGGAAAGTGGGGGATAATGGCCATGTTACGGCATAAAGGAAGGTGGTGGGACAGTGGCCATGTTAAGGCATAAAGGGTGGTGGTGGGATAATGGCCATGTTAAGGCATAATGAATGGTGGTGGGATAGTGGCCATGTTAAGGCATAAAGGATGGTGGTGGGATAGTGGCCATGTTAAGGCATAATTGATGGTGGTGGGATATTGGCCATGTTAAGGCATAAAGGATGGTGGAGGGATAGTAGCGATGTTACGGCAAAAAGGAAGGTGGTGTGATAATGGCCATGTTAAGCATAAAGGAAGGTGGGGGATAGTGTCCATGTTAAGGTATAAAGGAAGGTGGGGGATAGTGGCCATGATAAGGCATAAAGGAAGGGGGCTAGTGGCCATGTTAAGGCAAAAAGGAAGGTGGGGGATAATGGCCATGTAAAGGCATAAAGGAAGGTGTTGGGATAGCAGCCATGTTAAGACATAACGGATGGTGGTGGGATAGTGGCCATGTTAAGGCATAAAGGAAGGTGGTGGGATAGTGGCCATGTTAAGGCATAATGGATGGTGGTGGTAAAGTGGCCATATTAAGGCATAAAGAATGGTGGTGGGATAATGACCATATTAAGCATAAAGGAAGGTGGGGGATTGTGGCCATGTTAAGGCATAAAGGAAGGTTGGGGATAATGGCCATGTTACGGCATAAAGGAAGGTGGTGGGATAGTGGCCATATTAAGGCATAAAGGATGGTTGTGGGATAATGGCCATGTTAAGGCATAATGAATGGTGGTGGGATAGTGGCCATGTTAAGGCATAAAGGATGGTGGTGGGATAGTGGCCATGTTAAGGCATAATTGATGGTGGTGGGATATTGGCCATGTTAAGGCAAAACGGATGGTGCTGGGATAGTGACCATGTTACGGCATAAAGGAAGGTGAAGGAATAATGGCCATGTTAAAGCATCAAAGAAGGTGGTGGGATAGTGGCCATGTTAAGGCATAAAGGATGTTGGTGGGATAGTGGCCATGTTAAGGCATAAAGGAAGGCGGTGGGATAGTGGCCATGTTAAGGCATAATGGATGGTGGTGGGCTAGTGGCCATGTTAAGGCATAAAGGATGGTGGAGGGATAGTGGCGATGTTACGGCATAAAGGAAGGTGGTGGGATAATGGCCATGTTAAGGCATAAATGAAGGTGGTGGGATATTGGCCATGTTAAGGCATAAAGGATGGTGGTGGGATATTAGCCATGTTAAGGCATAAAGGATGGTGTTGGGATAGTGGCCATGTTAAAGCATAAAGGAAGGTGGTGGGATAGTGGCCATGTTAAGACATAAAGGATGGTTGTGGGATAATGGCGATGTTAAGGCATAATGAATGGTGGTGGGATAGTGGCCATGTTAAGGCATAAAGGATGGTGGTGGGATAGTGGCCATGTTAAGGCATAATTGATGGTGGTGGGATATTGGCCATGTTAAGGCATAAAGGATGGTGGAGGGATAGTAGCGATGTTACGGCAAAAAGGAAGGTGGTGTGATAATGGCCATGTTAAGCATAAAGGAAGGTGGGGGATAGTGTCCATGTTAAGGCATAAAGGAAGGTGGGGGATAGTGGCCAAGTTTAATCATAAAGGAAGGTGGGGATAAAGGCCATGTTAAGGCTTTTAGGATGGTGGTGGAATAGTTCCCATGTTAAGGAATAAAGGATGGTGGTGGGATAGTGGCCATGTTAAATCATAAAGGAAGGTGGGGGATAGTGGCCATGTTAAATCAAAAAGGAAGGTAGGGGATAATGGCCATGTTAAGGCATAAAGAAGGTGACGGATATTGCTCATGTTAAGGCATAAAGGAAGGTGGTGTATAAAGGCCATGTTAAGGCATACAGGAAGGTGGGGGATAGTGGCCATGTAAAGGCATAAAGGAAGGTGGGGATAATGGCCAAGTTAAGGCATAAAGGAAGGTGGGGGATAGTGGCCATGTTAAGGCATAAAGGAAGGTGGGGGATAATGGCCATGTTACGGCTTAAAGGAAGGAGGGTAATATTGATCATGTTAAGGCATACCAGAAGGTGGTGGGACAGTGGCCATGTTAAGGCATAACGGATTGTGGCGGGATAGTGGCCATGTTAAGTCATAAAGGATGGTGGTGGGATAGTGGCCATGTTAAATCAAAAAGGAAGGTAGGGGATAATGGCCATGTTAAGGCATAAAGGAAGGTGAAGGATATTGCTCATGTTAAGTCATAAAGGAAGGTGGGGTATAATGGCCATATTAAGGCATAGAGGAAGGTGGGGGATAGTGGCCATGTACAGGCATAAAGGAAGGTGGGGGATAATGGCCATGTTAAGGCATAAGGGAAGGTGGGGGATAGTGGCCATGTTAAGGCATAAAGGAAAGTGGGGGATAATGGCCATGTTACGGCATAAAGGAAGGTGGTGCGATAGTAGCCATGTTAAGGCATAAAGGAATGTGGGGGATAGTGGCCATGCAAAGGCATAACGGAAGGTGGGGATAATGGCCATGTTAAGGCATAAAGGATGGTGGGGGATAACGGCCATGTTTACGGCATAAAGGAAGGTGGGGGATAATGGCCATGTTAAGGCAAAAAGGAAGGTGGGGGATAGTGGCCATGTTAAGGTATAAAGGAAGGTGGGGTATAATGGCCATGTTAAGGCATAAAGGAAAGTGGGGGACAATGGCCATGTTACGGCATAAAGGAAGGTGGTGGGACAGTGGCCATGTTAAGGCATAAAGGGTGGTGGTGGGATAATGGCCATGTTAAGGCATAATGAATGGTGGTGGGATAGTGGCCATGTTAACGCAAAAGGGATGGTGGAGGGATAGTGGCCATGTTACGTCATAAAGGAAGGTGGTGGGATAATGCCCATGTTAAGGCATAAAGGAAGGTGGTGGGATAGTGGCCATGTTAAGGCATAAAGGATGTTGGTGGGATAGTGGCCATGTTAAGGCATAAAGGAAGATGGTGGGATAGTGGCCATGTTAAGGCATAATGGATGGTGGTGGGATAGTGGCCAAGTTAAGGCATAAAGGATGGTGGAGGGATAGTGGCGATGTTACGGCAAAAAGGAAGGTGGTGTGATAATGGCCATGTTAAGCATAAAGGAAGGTGGGGGATAGTGGCCGTGTTAAGGTATACAGGAAGGTGGTGTGATAATGGCCATGTTAAGGCATAACGGAAGGGGGGATAGTGGCCATGTTAAGGCATAAAGGAAGGTGGGGGATAATGGCCATCTTTCGGCATAAAGGAAGGTGGTGGGATAGTGGCCATGTTATGGCATAAAGGAAGGTGGGGGATAGTGACCATGTTAAGGCATAAAGGAAGGTGGTGGGATAATGGCCATGTAAAGGCATAAAGGAAGGTGGTGGGATAGCAGCCATGTTAAGGCATAAAGGATGGTGGTGGGATAGTGGCCATGTTAAGGCATAAAGGAAGGTGGTGGGATAGTGGCCATGTTAAGGCATAATGGATGGTGGTGGTAAAGTGGCCATGTTAAGGCATAAAGAATGGTGGTGGGATAATGACCATATTAAGCATAAAGGAAGGTGGGGGATAGTGGCCATGTTAAGGCATAAAGGAAGGTGGGGGATAATGGCCATGTTACGGCATAAAAGAAGGTGGTGGGATAGTGGCCATATTAAGGCATAAAGGATGGTTGTGGGATAATGGCCATGTTAAGGCATAATGAATGGTGGTGGATAGTGGCCATGTTAAGGCATAAAGGATGGTCGTGGGATAGTGGCCATGTTAAGGCATAATTGATTGTGGTGGGATATTGGCCATGTTAAGGCATAAAGGATGGTGGAGGGATAGTGGTGATGTTACGGCAAAAAGGAAGGTGGTGTGATAATGGCTATGTTAAGCATAAAGGAAGTTGGGGGATAGTGTCCATGTTAAGGTATAAAGGAAGGTGGGGGATAATGGCCATGTTAAGGCATAAAGGAAGGGGGGCTAGTGGCCACGTTAAGGCAAAAAGGAAGGTGGGGGATAATGGCCATGTAAAGGCATAAAGGAAGGTGGTGGGATAGCAGCCATGTTAAGACATAACGGATGGTGGTGGGATAGTGGCCATGTTAAGGCATAAAGGAAGGTGGTGGGATAGTGGCCATGTTAAGGCATAATGGATGGTGGTGGTAAAGTGGCCATGTTAAGGCATAAAGAATGGTGGTGGGATAATGACCATATTAAGCATAAAGGAAGGTGGGGGATTGTGGCCATGTTAAGGCATAAAGGAAGGTTGGGGATAATGGCCATGTTACGGCATAAAGGAAGGTGGTGGGATAGTGGCCATATTAAGGCATAAAGGATGGTTGTGGGATAATGGCCATGTTAAGGCATAATGAATGGTGGTGGGATAGTGGCCATGTTAAGGCATAAAGGATGGTGGTGGGATAGTGGCCATGTTAAGGCATAATTGATGGTGGTGGGATATTGGCCATGTTAAGGCAAAACGGATGGTGCTGGGATAGTGACCATGTTACGGCATAAAGGAAGGTGAAGGAATAATGGCCATGTTAAAGCATCAAAGAAGGTGGTGGGATAGTGGCCATGTTAAGGCATAAAGGATGTTGGTGGGATAGTGGCCATGTTAAGGCATAAAGGAAGGCGGTGGGATAGTGGCCATGTTAAGGCATAATGGATGGTGGTGGGCTAGTGGCCATGTTAAGGCATAAAGGATGGTGGAGGGATAGTGGCGATGTTAAGGCATAAAGGAAGGTGGTGGGATAATGGCCATGTTAAGGCATAAATGAAGGTGGTGGGATATTGGCCATGTTAAGGCATAAAGGATGGTGGTGGGATATTAGCCATGTTAAGGCATAAAGGATGGTGTTGGGATAGTGGCCATGTTAAAGCATAAAGGAAGGTGGTGGGATAGTGGCCATGTTAAGACATAAAGGATGGTTGTGGGATAATGGCGATGTTAAGGCATAATGAATGGTGGTGGGATAGTGGCCATGTTAAGGCATAAAGGATGGTGGTGGGATAGTGGCCATGTTAAGGCATACTTGATGGTGGTGGGATATTGGCCATGTTAAGGCATAAAGGATGGTGGAGGGATAGTAGCGATGTTACGGCAAAAAGGAAGGTGGTGTGATAATGGCCATGTTAAGCATAAAGGAAGGTGGGGGATAGTGTCCATGTTAAGGCATAAATGAAGGTGGGGGATAGTGGCCAAGTTTAATCATAAAGGAAGGTGGGGATAAAGGCCATGTTAAGGCTTTTAGGATGGTGGTGGAATAGTTCCCATGTTAAGGAATAAAGGATGGTGGTGGGATAGTGGCCATGTTAAATCATAAAGGAAGGTGGGGGATAGTGGCCATGTTAAATCAAAAAGGAAGGTAGGGGATAATGGCCATGTTAAGGCATAAAGGAAGGTGACGGATATTGCTCATGTTAAGGCATAAAGGAAGGTGGTGTATAAAGGCCATGTTAAGGCATACAGGAAGGTGGGGGATAGTGGCCATGTAAAGGCATAAAGGAAGGTGGGGGATAATGGCCAAGTTAAGGCATAAAGGAAGGTGGGGGATAGTGGCCATGTTAAGGCATAAAGGAAGGTGGGGGATAATGGCCATGTTACGGCTTAAAGGAAGGAGGGTAATATTGATCATGTTAAGGCATACCAGAAGGTGGTGGGACAGTGGCCATGTTAAGGCATAACGGATTGTGGCGGGATAGTGGCCATGTTAAGTCATAAAGGATGGTGGTGGGATAGTGGCCATGTTAAATCAAAAAGGAAGGTAGGGGATAATGGCCATGTTAAGGCATAAAGGAAGGTGAAGGATATTGCTCATGTTAAGTCATAAAGGAAGGTGGGGTATAATGGCCATATTAAGGCATAGAGGAAGGTGGGGGATAGTGGCCATGTACAGGCATAAAGGAAGGTGGGGGATAATGGCCATGTTAAGGCATAAGGGAAGGTGGGGGATAGTGGCCATGTTAAGGCATAAAGGAAAGTGGGGGATAATGGCCATGTTACGGCATAAAGGAAGGTGGTGCAATAGTAGCCATGTTAAGGCATAAAGGAATGTGGGGGATAGTGGCCATGCAAAGGCATAACGGAAGGTGGGGATAATGGCCATGTTAAGGCATAAAGGATGGTGGGGGATAACGGCCATGTTTACGGCATAAAGGAAGGTGGGGGATAATGGCCATGTTAAGGCAAAAAGGAAGGTGGGGGATAGTGGCCATGTTAAGGCATAAAGGAAAGTGGGGGACAATGGCCATGTTACGGCATAAAGGAAGGTGGTGGGACAGTGGCCATGTTAAGGCATAAAGGGTGGTGGTGGGATAATGGCCATGTTAAGGCATAATGAATGGTGGTGGGATAGTGGCCATGTTAACGCAAAAGGGATGGTGGAGGGATAGTGGCCATGTTACGTCATAAAGGAAGGTGGTGGGATAATGCCCATGTTAAGGCATAAAAGAAGGTGGTGGGATAGTGGCCATGTTAAGGCATAAAGGATGTTGGTGGGATAGTGGCCATGTTAAGGCATAAAGGAAGATGGTGGGATAGTGGCCATGTTAAGGCATAATGGATGGTGGTGGGATAGTGGCCAAGTTAAGGCATAAAGGATGGTGGAGGGATAGTGGCGATGTTACGGCAAAAAGGAAGGTGGTGTGATAATGGCCATGTTAAGCATAAAGGAAGGTGGGGGATAGTGGCCGTGTTAAGGTATACAGGAAGGTGGTGTGATAATGGCCATGTTAAGGCATAACGGAAGGGGGGATAGTGGCCATGTTAAGGCATAAAGGAAGGTGGGGGATAATGGCCATCTTTCGGCATAAAGGAAGGTGGTGGGATAGTGGCCATGTTATGGCATAAAGGAAGGTGGGGGATAGTGACCATGTTAAGGCATAAAGGAAGGTGGTGGGATAATGGCCATGTAAAGGCATAAAGGAAGGTGGTGGGATAGCAGCCATGTTAAGGCATAAAGGATGGTGGTGGGATAGTGGCCATGTTAAGGCATAAAGGAAGGTGGTGGGATAGTGGCCATGTTAAGGCATAATGGATGGTGGTGGTAAAGTGGCCATGTTAAGGCATAAAGAATGGTGGTGGGATAATGACCATATTAAGCATAAAGGAAGGTGGGGGATAGTGGCCATGTTAAGGCATAAAGGAAGGTGGGGGATAATGGCCATGTTACGGCATAAAAGAAGGTGGTGGGATAGTGGCCATATTAAGGCATAAAGGATGGTTGTGGGATAATGGCCATGTTAAGGCATAATGAATGGTGGTGGATAGTGGCCATGTTAAGGCATAAAGGATGGTCGTGGGATAGTGGCCATGTTAAGGCATAATTGATTGTGGTGGGATATTGGCCATGTTAAGGCATAAAGGATGGTGGAGGGATAGTGGTGATGTTACGGCAAAAAGGAAGGTGGTGTGATAATGGCTATGTTAAGCATAAAGGAAGTTGGGGGATAGTGTCCATGTTAAGGTATAAAGGAAGGTGGGGGATAATGGCCATGTTAAGGCATAAAGGAAGGGGGGCTAGTGGCCACGTTAAGGCAAAAAGGAAGGTGGGGGATAATGGCCATCTTGCGGCATAAAGGAAGGTGGTGGGATAGCGGCCATGTTAAGGCATACAGAATGGTGGTGGGATAGTGGCCTTGTTTAGGCATAAAGGAAGGTGGTGGGATAGTGGCCATATTAAGGCATAATGGATGGTGGTGGGATAGTGGGCATGTTAAGGCATATAGAATGGTGGTGGGATAATGGCCATGTTAAGCGTAAAGGAAAGTGGGGGATAGTGGACATGTTAAGGCATAAAGAAAGGTGGGGGATAATGGCCATATTATGGCATGAAGGAAGGTGGTGGGATAGTGGCCATGTTAAGGCATAAAGGGTGGTGGTGGGATAATGGCCATGTTAAGGCATAATGAATGGTGGTGGGATAGTGGCCATGTTAAGGCATAATGAATGGTGGTGGGATAGTGGCCATGTTAAGGCATAAAGGATGGTGGTGGGATAGTGGCCATGTTAAGGCATAATGGATGGTGGTGGGATAGTGGCCATGTTAAGGCATAAAGGATGTTGGTGGGATAGTGGCCATATTAAGGCATAAAGGAAGGTGGTGGGATAGTGGCCATGTTAAGGCATAATGGATGGTGGTGGGATAGTGGCCATGTTAAGGCATAAAGGATGGTGGAGGGATAGTGGCGATGTTATGGCAAAAAGGAAGGTGGTGTGATAATGGCCATGTTAAGGCATAAAGGAAGGGGGGATAGTGGCCATGTTAAGGCATAAAGGAAGGTGGGGGATATTGGCCTTGCTAAGGCATAAAGGATGGTGTTGGGATAGTGGCCATGTTAATGCATAAAGGAAGGTGGTGGGATAGTGGCCATGTTAAGACATAAAGGAAGGTGGTGGGATAGTGGCCATGTTAAGGAATAAAGGATGGTGGTCGGATATTGGCCATGTTAAGGAATAAAGGATGGTGGTGGGATAGTGGCCAAGTTTAATCATAAAGGAAGGTGGGGATAAAGGCCATGTTAAGGCTTATAGGATGGTGGTGGAATAGTAGCCATGTTAAGGAAAAAAGGATGGTGGTGGGATACTGGCCATGTTAAATCATAAAGGAAGGTGGGGGATAGTGGCCATGTTAAATCAAAAAGGAAGGTAGGGGATAATGGCCATGTTAAGGCATAAAGGAAGGTGGGGTATAAAGGCCATGTTAAGGCATACAGGAAGGTGGGGGATAGTGGCCATGTAAAGGCATAAAGGAAGGTGGGGGATAATGGCCATGTTAAGGCATAAAGGAAGGTGGGGGATAGTGGCCACGTTAAGGCATAAAGGAAGGTGGGGCATAATGGCCATGTTACGGCTTAAAGGAAGGAGGGTAATATTGATCATGTTAAGGCATAACAGAAGGTGGTGGGACAGTGGCCATGTTAAGGCATAAAGGATTGTGGCGGGATAGTGGCCATGTTAAGTCATAAAGGATGGTGGTGGGATAGTGTCCATGTTAAATCAAAAAAGGAAGGTAGGGGATAATGGCCATGTTAAGGCATAAAGGAAGGTGAAGGATATTGCTCATGTTAAGTCATAAAGGAAGGTGGGGTATAATGGCCATATTAAGGCATAGAGGAAGGTGGGGGATAGTGGCCATGTACAGGCATAAAGGAAGGTGGGGGATAATGGCCATGTTAAGGCATAAAGGAAGGTGGGGGATAGTGGCCCTGTTAAGGCATAAAGGAAAGTGGGGGATAAAGGCCATGTTACGGCATAAAGGAAGGTGGTGCGATAGTAGCCATGTTAAGGCATAAAGGAATGTGGGGGATAGTGGCCATGCTAAGACATAAAGGAAGGTGGGGATAATGGCCTTGTTAAGGCATAAAGGATGGTGGGGGATAACGGCCATGTTTACGGCATAAAGGAAGGTGGGGGATAATGGCCATGTTAAGGCAAAAAGGAAGGTGGGGGATAGTGGCCATGTTAAGGTATAAAGGAAGGTGGGGTATAATGGCCATGTTAAGGCATAAAGGAAAGTGGGGGATAATGGCCATGTTACGGCATAAAGGAAGGTGGTGGGACAGTGGCCATGTTAAGGCATAAAGGGTGGTGGTGGGATAATGGCCATGTTAAGGCATAATGAATGGCGGTGGGATAGTGGCCATGTTAAGGCATAATTGATGGTGGTGGGATATTGGCCATATTAAGGCATAAAGGATGGTGGAGGGATAGTGGCGATGTTACGGCATAAAGGAAGGTGGGGGATAGTGTCCATGTTAAGGTATAAAGGAAGGTGGGGGATAATGGCCATGCTAAGGCATAAAGGAAGGGGGGCTAGTGGCCATGTTAAGGCAAAAAGGAAGGTGGGGATAATGGCCATCTTACGGCATAAAGGAAGGTGGTGGGATAGCGGCCATGTTAAGGCATAAAGAATGGTGGTGGGATAGTGGCCTTGTTAAGGCATAAAGGAAGGTGGTGGGATAGTGGCCATATTAAGGCATAATGGATGGTGGTGGGATATTGGGCATGTTAAGGCATATAGAATGGTGGTGGGATAATGGCCATGTTAAGCATAAAGGAAAGTGGGGGATAGTGGACATGTTAAGGCATAACGAAAGGTGGGGGATAATGGCCATATTATGGCATGAAGGAAGGTGGTGGGATAGTGGCCATGTTAAGGCATAAAGGGTGGTGGTGGGATAATGGCCATGTTAAGGCATAATGAATGGTGGTGGGATAGTGGCCATGTTAAGGCATAAAGGATGGTGGTGGGATAGTGGCCATGTTAAGGCATAATGGATGGTGGTGGGATAGTGGCTATGTTAAGGCAAAAACGATGGTGAAGGGATAGTGGCCATGTTACGTCATATAGGAAGGTGGTGGGATAATGCCCATGTTAAGGCAAAAAGGATGGTGGTGGGATAGTGGCCATGTTAAGGCATAAAGGATGTTGGTGGGATAGTGGCCATGTTAAGGCATAAAGGAAGGTGGTGGGATAGTGGCCATGTTAAGGCATAATGGATGGTGGTGGGATAGTGGCCATGTGTAAGGCATAAAGATGGTGGAGGGATAGTGGCGATGTTACGGCAAAAAGGAAGGTGGTGTGATAATGGCCATGTTAAGCATAAAGGAAGGTGGGGGATAGTGGCCGTGTTAAGGTATACAGGAAGGTGGGGGATAATGGCCATGTTAAAGCATAAAGGAAGGGGGGATAGTGGCCATGTTAAGGCATAAAAGAAGGTGGGGGATAATGGCCATCTTACGGCATAAAGGAAGGTGGTGGGATAGTGGCCATGTTAAGGCATAAAGGAAGGTGGGGGATAGTGACCATGTTAAGGCATAAAGGAAGGTGGTGGGATAATGGCCATGTAAAGGCATAAAGGAAGATGGTGGGATAGCAGCCATGTTAAGGCATATAGGATGGTGGTGGGATAGTGGCCATGTTAAGGCATAAAGGAAGGTGGTGGGATAGTGGCCATGTTAAGGCATAATGGATGGTGGTGGTAAAGTGGCCATGTTAAGGCATAAAGAATGGTGGTGGGATAATGACCATATTAAGCATAAAGGAAAGTGGGGGATAGTGGCCATGTTAAGGCATAAAGGAAGGTGGGGGATAATGGCCATGTTACGGCATAAAGGAAGGTGGTGGGATAGTGGCCATATTAAGGCATAAAGGATGGTTGTGGGATAATGGCCATATTAAGGCATAATGAATGGTGGTGGGATAGTGGCCATGTTAAGGCATAGAGGATGGTGGTGGGATAGTGGCCATGTTAAGGCATAATTGATGGTGGTGGGATATTGGCCATGTTAAGGCATAAAGGATGGTGGAGGGATAGTGGCGATGTTACGGCAAAAAGGAAGGTGGTGTGATAATGGCCATGTTAAGCATAAAGGAAGGTGGGGGATAGTGTCCATGTTAAGGTATAAAGGAAGGTGGTGGATAATGGCCATGTTAAGGCATAAAGGAAGGGGGGATAGTGGCCATGTTAAGGCATAAAGGAAGGTGGGGGATAATGGCCATCTTACGGCATAAAGGAATGTGGTGGGATAGTGGCCATGTTAAGGCATAAAGGAAGGTGGGGGATAGTGTCCAAGTTAAGGCATAAAGGAAGGTGGTGGGATAATGGCCATGTAAAGGCATAAAGGAAGATGGTGGGACAGCAGCCATGTTAAGGCATAAAGGATGGTGGTGGGATAGTGGCCATGTTAAGGCATAAAGGAAGGTGGTGGGATAGTGGCCATGTTAAGGCATAATGGATGGTGGTGGTAAAGTGGCCATGTTAAGGCATAAAGAATGGTGGTGGGATAATGACCATATTAAGCATAAAGGAAGGTGGGGGATAGTGGCCATGTTAAGGCATAAAGGAAGGTGGGGGATAATGGCCATGTTACGGCATAAAGGAAGGTGGTGGGATAGTGGCCATATTAAGGCATAAAGGATGGTTGTGGGATAATGGCCATGTTAAGGCATAATGAATGGTGGTGGGATAGTGGCCATGTTAAGGCATAAAGGATGGTGGTGGGATAGTGGCCATGTTAAGGCATAATTGATGGTGGTGGGATATTGGCCATGTTAAGGCATAAAGGATGGTGGAGGGATAGTGGCGATGTTACGGCAAAAAGGAAGGTGGTGTGATAATGGCCATGTTAAGCATAAAGGAAGGTGGGGGATAGTGTCCATGTTAAGGTATAAAGGAAGGTGGTGGATAGTGGCCACGTTAAGGCATAAAGGAAGGTGGGGGATAGTGGCCATGTTAAGGCATAAAGGAAGGTGGTGGGATAATGGCCATGTAAAGGCATAAAGGAAGGTGGTGGGATTGCAGCCATGTTAAGGCATAACGGATGGTGGTGGGATAGTGGCCATGTTAAGGCATAAAGGAAGGTGGTGGGATAGTGGCCGTGTTAAGGCATAATGGATGGTGGTGGTAAAGTGGCCATGTTAATTCATAAAGAATGGTGGTGGGATAATGACCATTTTAAGCGTAAAGGAAGATGGGGGATTGTGGCCATGTTAAGGCATAAAGGAAAGTTGGGGATAATGGCCATGTTACGGCATAAAGGAAGGTGGTGGGATAGTGGCCATATTAAGGCATAAAGGATGGTTGTGGGATAAAGGCCATGTTAAGGAATAATGAATGGTGGTGGGATAGTGGCCATGTTAAGGCATAAAGGATGGTGGTAGGATAGTGGCCAAGTTAAGGCATAATTGATGGTGGTGGGATAATGGCCATGTTAAGCATAAAGGAAAGTGGGGGGTAGTGGACATGTTAAGGCATAAAGAAAGGTGGGGGATAATGGCCATATTATGGCATGAAGGAAGGTGGTGGGATAGTGGCTATGTTAAGGCATAAAGGGTGGTGGTGGGATAATGGCCATGTTAAGTCAAAATGAATGGTGGTGGGATAGTGGCCATGGTAAGGCATAAAGGATGGTGGTGGGATAGTGGCCATGTTAAGGCATAATGGATGGTGGTGGGATAGTGGCCATGTTAAGGCAAAAAGGATGGTGAAGGGATAGTGGCCATGTTACGTCATAAAGGAAGGTGGTGGGATAATGGCCATATTAAGGAATAATGAATGGTGGTGGGATAGTGGCCATGTTAAGGCATAATGGATGGTGGTGGGATAGTGGCCATGTTAAGGCAAAATGAATGGTGGTGGGATAGTGGCCATTGTAAGGCATAAAGGAAGGTGGTGGGATAGTGGCCATGTTAAGGCATAAAGGATGTTGGTGGGATAGTGGCCATGTTAAGGCATAAATGAAGGTGGAGGGATAGTGGCCATGTTAAGGCATAATGGATGGTGGTGGGATAGTGGCCATGTTAAGGCATAAAGGATGGTGGAGGGATAGTGGCGATGTTACGGCAAAAAGGAAGGTGGTGTGATAATGGCCATGTTAAGCGTAAAGGAAGGTGGGGGATAGCGGCCGTGTTAAGGTATACAGGAAGGTGGGGGATAATGGCCATGTTAAGGCATAAAGGAAGGGGGGATAGTGGCCATGTTAAGGCATATAGGAAGGTGTGGGATAATGGCCATCTTACGGCATAAAGGAAGGTGGTGGGATAGCGGCCATGTTAAGGCATAAAGAATGGTGGTGGGATAGTGGCCTTGTTAAGGAATAAAGGAAGGTGGTGGGATAGTGGCCATATTAAGGCATAATGGATGGTGGTGGGATAGTGGGCGTGTTAAGGCATAAAGAATGGTGGTGGGATAATGGCCATGTTAAGCATAAAGGAAAGTGGGGGATAGTGGACATGTTAAGGCATAAAGAAAGGTGGGGGATAATGGCCGTATTATGGCATGAAGGAAGGTGGTGGGATAGTGGCCATGTTCAGGCATAAAGGGTGGTGGTGGGATAATGGCCATGTTAAGGCATAATGAATGGTGGTGGGATAGTGGCCATGTTAAGGCATAAAGGATGGTGGTGGGATAGTGGCCATGTTAAGGCATAATGGATGGTGGTGGGATAGTGGCCATGTTAAGGCAAAAAGGATGGTGAAGGGATAGTGGCCATGTTACGTCATAAAGGAAGGTGGTGGGATAATGCCCATGTTAAGGCTTAAAGGATGGTGGTGGGATAGTGGCCATGTTAAGGCATAAAGGATGGTGCAGGGATAGTGGCGATGTTACGGCAAAAAGGAAGGTGGTTTGATAATGGCCATGTTAAGCACAAAGGAAGGTGGGGGATAGTGGCCGTGTTAAGGTATACAGGAAGGTGGGGGGATAATGGCCATGTTAAGGCATAAAGGAAGGGGGGATAGTGGCCATGTTAAGGCATAAAGGAAGGTGTGGGGATAATGGCCATCTTACGGCATAAAGGAAGGTGGTGGGATAGCGGCCATGTTAAGGCATAAAGAATGGTGGTGGGATAGTGGCCTTGTTAAGGAATAAAGGAAGGTGGTGGGATAGTGGCCATATTAAGGCATAATGGATGGTGGTGGGATAGTGGGCGTGTTAAGGCATAAAGAATGGTGGTGGGATAATGGCCATGTTAAGCATAAAGGAAAGTGGGGGATAGTGGACATGTTAAGGCATAAAGAAAGGTGGGGGATAATGGCCATATTATGGCATGAAGGAAGGTGGTGGGATAGTGGCCATGTTAAGGCATAATTGATGGTGGTGGGATATTGGCCATGTTAAGGCATAAAGGATGGTGGAGGGATAGTGGCGATGTTACGGCAAAAAGGAAGGTGGTGGGATTGCAGCCATGTTAAGGCATAACGGATGGTGGTGGGATAGTGGCCATGTTAAGGCATAAAGGAAGGTGGTGGGATAGTGGCCATGTTAAGGCATAATGGATGGTGGTGGTAAAGTGGCCATGTTAAGGCATAAAGAATGGTGGTGGGATAATGACCATTTTAAGCATAAAGGAAGATGGGGGATTGTGGCCATGTTAAGGCATAAAGGAAAGTTGGGGATAATGGCCATGTTACGGCATAAAGGAAGGTGGTGGGATAGTGGCCATATTAAGGCATAGAGGATGGTTGTGGGATAAAGGCCATGTTAAGGAATAATGAATGGTGGTGGGATAGTGGCCATGTTAAGGCATAAAGGATGGTGGTAGGATAGTGGCCAAGTTAAGGCATAATTGATGGTGGTGGGATAATGGCCATGTTAAGCATAAAGGAAAGTGGGGGGTAGTGGACATGTTAAGGCATAAAGAAAGGTGGGGGATAATGGCCATATTATGGCATGAAGGAAGGTGGTGGGATAGTGGCCATGTTAAGGCATAATGGATGGTGGTGGGATAGTGGCCATGTTAAGGCAAAAAGGATGGTGAAGGGATAGTGGCCATGTTACGTCATAAAGGAAGGTGGTGGGATAATGGCCATGTTAAGGAATAATGAATGGTGGTGGGATAGTGGCCATGTTAAGGCATAATGGATGGTGGTGGGATAGTGGCCATGTTAAGGCAAATTGAATGGTGGTGGGATAGTGGCCATGGTAAGGCATAAAGGAAGGTGGTGGGATAGTGGCCATGTTAAGGCATAAAGGATGTTGGTGGGATAGTGGCCATGTTAAGGCATATAGGATGGTGGAGGGATAGTGGCGATGTTACGGCAAAAAGGAAGGTGGTGTGATAATGGCCATGTTAAGCGTAAAGGAAGGTGGGGGATAGTGGCCGTGTTAAGGTATACAGGAAGGTGGGGGATAGTGGCCATGTTAAGGCATAAAGGAAGGTGTGGGATAATGGCCATCTTACGGCATAAAGGAAGGTGGTGGGATAGCGGCCATGTTAAGGCATAAAGAATGGTGGTGGGATAGTGGCCTTGTTAAGGAATAAAGGAAGGTGGTGGGATAGTGGCCATATTAAGCCATAATGGATGGTGGTGGGATAGTGGGCGTGTTAAGGCATAAAGAATGGTGGTGGGATAATGGCCATGTTAAGCATAAAGGAAAGTGGGGGATAGTGGACATGTTAAGGCATAAAGAAAGGTGGGGGATAATGGCCGTATTATGGCATGAAGGAAGGTGGTGGAATAGTGGCCATGTTAAGGCATAAAGGGTGGTGGTGGGATAATGGCCATGTTAAGGCATAATGAATGGTGGTGGGATAGTGGCCATGTTAAGGCATAAAGGATGGTGGTGGGATAGTGGCCATGTTAAGGCATAATGGATGGTGGTGGGATAGTGGCCATGTTAAGGCAAAAAGGATGGTGAAGGGATAGTGGCCA
Source organism: Oasisia sp. SBJ-2009 (assembly GCA_964017155.1). NCBI lineage: Eukaryota > Metazoa > Annelida > Polychaeta > Sabellida > Siboglinidae > Oasisia > Oasisia sp. SBJ-2009. Next base: position 12,896,460 of record OZ024866.1, read on the forward strand.
TGTTACGTCATAAAGGAAGGTGGTGGGATAATGCCCATGTTAAGGCATAAAGGATGGTGGTGGGATAGTGGCCATGTTAAGGCATAAAGGATGTTGGTGGGATAGTGGCCATGTTAGGGCATAAAGGAAGGTGGTGGGATAGTGGCCATGTTAAGGCATAATGGATGGTGGTGGGAGAGTGGCCATGTAAAGGCATAAAGGATGGTGCAGGGATAGTGGCGATGTTACGGCAAAAAGGAAGGTGGTGTGATAAAGGCCATGTTAAGCATAAAGGAAGGTGGGGGATAGTGGCCGTGTTAAGGTATACAGGAAGGTGGGGGATAATGGCCATGTTAAGGCATAAAGGAAGGGGGGATAGTGGCCATGTTAAGGCATAAAGGAAGGTGTGGGGATAATGGCCATCTTACGGCATAAAGGAAGGTGGTGGGATAGCGGCCATGTTAAGGCATAAAGAATGGTGGTGGGATAGTGGCCTTGTTAAGGAATAAAGGAAGGTGGTGGGATAGTGGCCATATTAAGGCATAATGGATGGTGGTGGGATAGTGGGCGTGTTAAGGCATAGAGAATGGTGGTGGGATAATGGCCATGTTAAGGCATAATGGATGGTGGTGGGATAGTGGCCATGTTAAGGCATAAAGGATGGTGGAGGGATAGTGGCGATGTTACGGCAAAAAGGAAGGTGGTGTGATAATGGCCATGTTAAGCATAAAGGAAGGTGGGGGATAGTGGCCGTGTTAATGTATACAGGAAGGTGGGGGATAATGGCCATGCTAAGGCATAAAGGAAGGGGGGATAGTGGCCATGTTAAGGCATAAAGGAAGGTGGGGGATAATGGCCATCTTACGGCATAAAGGAAGGTGGTGGGATAGTGGCCATGTTAAGGCATAAAGGATGTTGGTGGGATAGTGGCCATGTTAAGGCATAAAGGAAGGTGGTGGGATAGTGGCCATGTTAAGGCATAATGGATGGTGGTGGGATAGTGGCCATGTTAAGGCATAAAAGGTGGTGATAGGATAATGGCCATGTTAAGGCATAATGAATGGTGGTGGGATAGTGGCCATGTTAAGGCATAAAGGATGGTGGTGGGATAGTGGCCATGTTAAGGCATAATGGATGGTGGTGGGATAGTGGCCATGTTAAGGCATAAAGGATGGTGGAGGGATAGTGGCGATGTTACGGCAAAAAGGAAGGTGGTGTGATAATGGCCATGTTAAGCATAAAGGAAGGTGGGGGATAGTGGCCGTGTTAATGTATACAGGAAGGTGGGGGATAATGGCCATGTTAAGGCATAAAGGAAGGGGGGATAGTGGCCATGTTAAGGCATAAAGGAAGGTGGGGGATAATGGCCATCTTACGGCATAAAGGAAGGTGGTGGGATAGTGGCCATGTTAAGGCATAAAGGATGTTGGTGGGATAGTGGCCATGTTAAGGCATAAAGGAAGGTGGTGGGATAGTGGCCATGTTAAGGCATAATGGATGGTGGTGGGATAGTGGCCATGTTAAGGCATAAAGGGTGGTGATGGGATAATGGCCATGTTAAGGCATAATGAATGGTGGTGGGATAGTGGCCATGTTAAGGCATAAAGGATGGTGGTGGGATAGTGGCCATGTTAAGGCATAATGGATGGTGGTGGGATAGTGGCTATGTTAAGGCAAAAACGATGGTGAAGGGATAGTGGCCATGTTACGTCATATAGGAAGGTGGTGGGATAATGCCCATGTTAAGGCATAAAGGATGGTGGTGGGATAGTGGCCATGTTAAGGCATAAAGGATGTTGGTGGGATAGTGGCCATGTTAAGGCATAAAGGAAGGTGGTGGGATAGTGGCCATGTTAAGGCATAATGGATGGTGGTGGGATAGTGGCCATGTGTAAGGCATAAAGGATGGTGGAGGGATAGTGGCGATGTTACTGCAAAAGGGAAGGTGGTGTGATAATGGCCATGTTAAGCATAAAGGAAGGTGGGGGATAGTGGCCGTGTTAAGGTATACAGAAAGGTGGGGGATAATGGCCATGTTAAGGCATAAAGGAAGGGGGGATAGTGGCCATCTTACGGCATACAGGAAGGTGGTGGGATAGTGGCCATGTTAAGGCATAAAGGAAGGTGGGGGATAGTGACCATGTTAAGGCATAAAGGAAGGTGGTGGGATAATGGCCATGTAAAGGCATAAAGGAAGATGGTGGGATAGCAGCCATGTTAAGCATAAAGGATGGTGGTGGGATAGTGGCCATGTTAAGGCATAAAGGAAGGTGGTGGGATAGTGGCCATGTTAAGGCATAATGGATGGTGGTGGTAAAGTGGCCATGTTAAGGCATAAAGAATGGTGGTGGGATAATGACCATATTAAACATAAAGGAAGGTGGGGGATAGTGGCCATGTTAAGGCATAAAGGAAGGTGGGGGATAATGGCCATGTTACGGCATAAAGGAAGGTGGTGGGATAGTGGCCATATTAAGGCATAAAGGATGGTTGTGGGATAATGGCCATGTTAAGGCATAATGAATGGTGGTGGGATAGTGGCCATGTTAAGGCATAAAGGATGGTGGTGGGATAGTGGCCATGTTAAGGCATAATTGATGGTGGTGGGATATTGGCCATGTTAAGGCATAAAGGATGGTGGAGGGATAGTGGCGATGTTGCGGCAAAAAGGAAGGTGGTGTGATAATGGCCATGTTAAGCATAAAGGAAGGTGGGGGATAGTGTCCATGTTAAGGTATGAAGGAAGGTGGTGGATAATGGCCATTTTAAGGCATAAAGGAAGGGGGGCTAGTGGCCATGTTAAGGCAAAAAGGAAGGTGGGGGATAATGGCCATCTTACGGCATAAAGGAAGGTGTTGGGATAGTAGCCACGTTAAGGCATAAAGGAAGGTGGGGGATAGTGACCATGTTAAGGCATAAAGGAAAGTGGTGGGATAATGGCCATGTAAAGGCATAAAGGAAGGTGGTGGGATTGCAGCCATGTTAAGGCATAACGGATGGTGGTGGGATAGTGGCCATGTTAAGGCATAAAGGAAGGTGGTGGGATAGTGGCCATGTTAAGGCATAATGGATGGTGGTGGTAAAGTGGCCATGTTAAGGCATAAAGAATGGTGGTGGGATAATGACCATTTTAAGCATAAAGGAAGATGGGGGATTGTGGCCATGTTAAGGCATAAAGGAAAGTTGGGGATAATGGCCATGTTACGGCATAAAGGAAGGTGGTGGGATAGTGGCCATATTAAGGCATAAAGGATGGTTGTGGGATAAAGGCCATGTTAAGGAATAATGAATGGTGGTGGGATAGTGGCCATGTTAAGGCATAAAGGATGGTGGTATGATAGTGGCCAAGTTAAGGCATAATTGATGGTGGTGGGATAATGGCCATGTTAAGCATAAAGGAAGGTGGGGGATAGTGGCCGTGTTAAGGTATACAGGAAGGTGGGGGATAGTGGCCATGTTAAGGCATAAAGGAAGGTGTGGGATAATGGCCATCTTACGGCATAAAGGAAGGTGGTGGGATAGCGGCCATGTTAAGGCATAAAGAATGGTGGTGGGATAGTGGCCTTGTTAAGGAATAAAGGAAGGTGGTGGGATAGTGGCCATATTAAGCCATAATGGATGGTGGTGGGATAGTGGGCGTGTTAAGGCATAAAGAATGGTGGTGGGATAATGGCCATGTTAAGCATAAAGGAAAGTGGGGGATAGTGGACATGTTAAGGCATAAAGAAAGGTGGGGGATAATGGCCGTATTATGGCATGAAGGAAGGTGGTGGAATAGTGGCCATGTTAAGGCATAAAGGGTGGTGGTGGGATAATGGCCATGTTAAGGCATAATGAATGGTGGTGGGATAGTGGCCATGTTAAGGCATAAAGGATGGTGGTGGGATAGTGGCCATGTTAAGGCATAATGGATGGTGGTGGGATAGTGGCCATGTTAAGGCAAAAAGGATGGTGAAGGGATAGTGGCCATGTTACGTCATAAAGGAAGGTGGTGGGATAATGCCCATGTTAAGGCATAAAGGATGGTGGTGGGATAGTGGCCATGTTAAGGCATAAAGGATGTTGGTGGGATAGTGGCCATGTTAGGGCATAAAGGAAGGTGGTGGGATAGTGGCCATGTTAAGGCATAATGGATGGTGGTGGGAGAGTGGCCATGTAAAGGCATAAAGGATGGTGCAGGGATAGTGGCGATGTTACGGCAAAAAGGAAGGTGGTGTGATAAAGGCCATGTTAAGCATAAAGGAAGGTGGGGGATAGTGGCCGTGTTAAGGTATACAGGAAGGTGGGGGATAATGGCCATGTTAAGGCATAAAGGAAGGGGGGATAGTGGCCATGTTAAGGCATAAAGGAAGGTGTGGGGATAATGGCCATCTTACGGCATAAAGGAAGGTGGTGGGATAGCGGCCATGTTAAGGCATAAAGAATGGTGGTGGGATAGTGGCCTTGTTAAGGAATAAAGGAAGGTGGTGGGATAGTGGCCATATTAAGGCATAATGGATGGTGGTGGGATAGTGGGCGTGTTAAGGCATAGAGAATGGTGGTGGGATAATGGCCATGTTAAGGCATAATGGATGGTGGTGGGATAGTGGCCATGTTAAGGCATAAAGGATGGTGGAGGGATAGTGGCGATGTTACGGCAAAAAGGAAGGTGGTGTGATAATGGCCATGTTAAGCATAAAGGAAGGTGGGGGATAGTGGCCGTGTTAATGTATACAGGAAGGTGGGGGATAATGGCCATGCTAAGGCATAAAGGAAGGGGGGATAGTGGCCATGTTAAGGCATAAAGGAAGGTGGGGGATAATGGCCATCTTACGGCATAAAGGAAGGTGGTGGGATAGTGGCCATGTTAAGGCATAAAGGATGTTGGTGGGATAGTGGCCATGTTAAGGCATAAAGGAAGGTGGTGGGATAGTGGCCATGTTAAGGCATAATGGATGGTGGTGGGATAGTGGCCATGTTAAGGCATAAAAGGTGGTGATAGGATAATGGCCATGTTAAGGCATAATGAATGGTGGTGGGATAGTGGCCATGTTAAGGCATAAAGGATGGTGGTGGGATAGTGGCCATGTTAAGGCATAATGGATGGTGGTGGGATAGTGGCCATGTTAAGGCATAAAGGATGGTGGAGGGATAGTGGCGATGTTACGGCAAAAAGGAAGGTGGTGTGATAATGGCCATGTTAAGCATAAAGGAAGGTGGGGGATAGTGGCCGTGTTAATGTATACAGGAAGGTGGGGGATAATGGCCATGTTAAGGCATAAAGGAAGGGGGGATAGTGGCCATGTTAAGGCATAAAGGAAGGTGGGGGATAATGGCCATCTTACGGCATAAAGGAAGGTGGTGGGATAGTGGCCATGTTAAGGCATAAAGGATGTTGGTGGGATAGTGGCCATGTTAAGGCATAAAGGAAGGTGGTGGGATAGTGGCCATGTTAAGGCATAATGGATGGTGGTGGGATAGTGGCCATGTTAAGGCATAAAGGGTGGTGATGGGATAATGGCCATGTTAAGGCATAATGAATGGTGGTGGGATAGTGGCCATGTTAAGGCATAAAGGATGGTGGTGGGATAGTGGCCATGTTAAGGCATAATGGATGGTGGTGGGATAGTGGCTATGTTAAGGCAAAAACGATGGTGAAGGGATAGTGGCCATGTTACGTCATATAGGAAGGTGGTGGGATAATGCCCATGTTAAGGCATAAAGGATGGTGGTGGGATAGTGGCCATGTTAAGGCATAAAGGATGTTGGTGGGATAGTGGCCATGTTAAGGCATAAAGGAAGGTGGTGGGATAGTGGCCATGTTAAGGCATAATGGATGGTGGTGGGATAGTGGCCATGTGTAAGGCATAAAGGATGGTGGAGGGATAGTGGCGATGTTACTGCAAAAGGGAAGGTGGTGTGATAATGGCCATGTTAAGCATAAAGGAAGGTGGGGGATAGTGGCCGTGTTAAGGTATACAGAAAGGTGGGGGATAATGGCCATGTTAAGGCATAAAGGAAGGGGGGATAGTGGCCATGTTAAGGCATAAAGGAAGGTGGGGGATAATGGCCATCTTACGGCATACAGGAAGGTGGTGGGATAGTGGCCATGTTAAGGCATAAAGGAAGGTGGGGGATAGTGACCATGTTAAGGCATAAAGGAAGGTGGTGGGATAATGGCCATGTAAAGGCATAAAGGAAGATGGTGGGATAGCAGCCATGTTAAGCATAAAGGATGGTGGTGGGATAGTGGCCATGTTAAGGCATAAAGGAAGGTGGTGGGATAGTGGCCATGTTAAGGCATAATGGATGGTGGTGGTAAAGTGGCCATGTTAAGGCATAAAGAATGGTGGTGGGATAATGACCATATTAAACATAAAGGAAGGTGGGGGATAGTGGCCATGTTAAGGCATAAAGGAAGGTGGGGGATAATGGCCATGTTACGGCATAAAGGAAGGTGGTGGGATAGTGGCCATATTAAGGCATAAAGGATGGTTGTGGGATAATGGCCATGTTAAGGCATAATGAATGGTGGTGGGATAGTGGCCATGTTAAGGCATAAAGGATGGTGGTGGGATAGTGGCCATGTTAAGGCATAATTGATGGTGGTGGGATATTGGCCATGTTAAGGCATAAAGGATGGTGGAGGGATAGTGGCGATGTTGCGGCAAAAAGGAAGGTGGTGTGATAATGGCCATGTTAAGCATAAAGGAAGGTGGGGGATAGTGTCCATGTTAAGGTATGAAGGAAGGTGGTGGATAATGGCCATTTTAAGGCATAAAGGAAGGGGGGCTAGTGGCCATGTTAAGGCAAAAAGGAAGGTGGGGGATAATGGCCATCTTACGGCATAAAGGAAGGTGTTGGGATAGTAGCCACGTTAAGGCATAAAGGAAGGTGGGGGATAGTGACCATGTTAAGGCATAAAGGAAAGTGGTGGGATAGTGGCCATGTTAAGGCATAAAGGATGGTGGTGGGATAGTGGCCATGTTAAGGCATAATGGATGGTGGTGGGATAGTGGCCATGTTAAGGCATAAAGGATGGTGGAGGGATAGTGGCGATGTTACGGCAAAAAGGAAGGTGGTGTGATAATGGCCATGTTAAGCATAAAGGAAGGTGGGGGATAGTGGCCGTGTTAATGTATACAGGAAGGTGGGGGATAATGGCCATGTTAAGGCATAAAGGAAGGGGGGATAGTGGCCATGTTAAGGCATAAAGGAAGGTGGGGGATAATGGCCATCTTACGGCATAAAGGAAGGTGGTGGGATAATGGCCATGTTAAGGCATAAAGGATGTTGGTGGGATAGTGGCCATGTTAAGGCATAAAGGAAGGTGGTGGGATAGTGGCCATGTTAAGGCATAATGGATGGTGGTGGGATAGTGGCCATGTTAAGGCATAAAGTGTGGTGATGGGATAATGGCCATGTTAAGGCATAATGAATGGTGGTGGGATAGTGGCCATGTTAAGGCATAAAGGATGGTGGTGGGATAGTGGCCATGTTAAGGCATAATGGATGGTGGTGGGATAGTGGCTATGTTAAGGCAAAAACGATGGTGAAGGGATAGTGGCCATGTTACGTCATATAGGAAGGTGGTGGGATAATGCCCATGTTAAGCCATAAAGGATGGTGGTGGGATAGTGGCCATGTTAAGGCATAAAGGATGTTGGTGGGATAGTGGCCATGTTAAGGCATAAAGGAAGGTGGTGGGATAGTGGCCATGTTAAGGCATAATGGATGGTGGTGGGATAGTGGCCATGTGTAAGGCATAAAGGATGGTGGAGGGATAGTGGCGATGTTACGGCAAAAAGGAAGGTGGTGTGATAATGGCCATGTTAAGCATAAAGGAAGGTGGGGGATAGTGGCCGTGTTAAGGTATACAGGAAGGTGGGGGATAATGGCCATGTTAACGCATAAAGGAAGGGGGGATAGTGGCCATGTTAAGGCATAAAGGAAGGTGGGGGATAATGGCCATCTTACGGCATAAAGGAAGGTGGTGGGATAGTGGCCATGTTAAGGCATAAAGGAAGGTGGGGGATAGTGACCATGTTAAGGCATAAAGGAAGGTGGTGGGATAATGGCCATGTAAAGGCATAAAGGAAGATGGTGGGATAGCAGCCATGTTAAGGCATAAAGGATGGTTGTGGGATAATGGCCATGTTAAGGCATAATGAATGGTGGTGGGATAGTGGCCATGTTAAGGCATAAAGGATGGTGGTGGGATAGTGGCCATGTTAAGGCATAATTGATGGTGGTGGGATATTGGCCATGTTAAGGCATAAAGGATGGTGGAGGGATAGTGGCGATGTTGCGGCAAAAAGGAAGGTGGTGTGATAATGGCCATGTTAAGCATAAAGGAAGGTGGGGGATAGTGTCCATGTTAAGGTATGAAGGAAGGTGGTGGGATAGTGGCCATGTTAAGGCATAATGGATGGTGGTGGTAAAGTGGCCATGTTAAGGCATAAAGAATGGTGGTGGGATAATGACCATATTAAGCCTAAAGGAAGGTGGGGGATAGTGGCCATGTTAAGGCATAAAGGAAGGTGGGGGATAATGGCCATGTTACGGCATAAAGGAAGGTGGTGGGATAGTGGCCATATTAAGGCATAAAGGATGGTTGTGGGATAATGGCCATGTTAAGGCATAATGAATGGTGGTGGGATAGTGGCCATGTTAAGGCATAAAGGATGGTGGTGGGATAGTGGCCATGTTAAGGCATAATTGATGGTGGTGGGATATTGGCCATGTTAAGGCATAAAGGATGGTGGAGGGATAGTGGCGATGTTGCGGCAAAAAGGAAGGTGGTGTGATAATGGCCATGTTAAGCATAAAGGAAGGTGGGGGATAGTGTCCATGTTAAGGTATGAAGGAAGGTGGTGGATAATGGCCATTTTAAGGCATAAAGGAAGGGGGGCTAGTGGCCATGTTAAGGCAAAAAGGAAGGTGGGGGATAATGGCCATCTTACGGCATAAAGGAAGGTGTTGGGATAGTGGCCACGTTAAGGCATAAAGGAAGGTGGGGGATAGTGACCATGTTAAGGCATAAAGGAAGGTGGTGGGATAATGGCCATGTAAAGGCATAAAGGAAGGTGGTGGGATTGCAGCCATGTTAAGGCATAACGGATGGTGGTGGGATAGTGGCCATGTTAAGGCATAAAGGAAGGTGGTGGGATAGTGGCCATGTTAAGGCATAATGGATGGTGGTGGTAAAGTGGCCATGTTAAGGCATAAATAATGGTGGTGGGATAATGACCATTTTAAGCATAAAGGAAGATGGGGGATTGTGGCCATGTTAAGGCATAAAGGAAAGTTGGGGATAATGGCCATGTTACGGCATAAAGGAAGGTGGTGGGATAGTGGCCATATTAAGGCATAAAGGATGGTTGTGGGATAAAGGCCATGTTAAGGAATAATGAATGGTGGTGGGATAGTGGCCATGTTAAGGCATAAAGGATGGTGGTAGGATAGTGGCCAAGTTAAGGCATAATTGATGGTGGTGGGATAATGGCCATGTTAAGCATAAAGGAAAGTGGGGGATAGTGGACATGTTAAGGCATAAAGAAAGGTGGGGGATAATGGCCATATTATGGCATGAAGGAAGGTGGTGGGATAGTGGCCATGTTAAGGCATAAAGGGTGGTGGTGGGATAATGGCCATGTTAAGGCAAAATGAATGGTGGTGGGATAGTGGCCATGGTAAGGCATAAAGGATGGTGGTGGGATAGTGGCCATGTTAAGGCATAATGGATGGTGGTGGGATAGTGGCCATGTTAAGGCAAAAAGGATGGTGAAGGGATAGTGGCCATGTTACGTCATAAAGGAAGGTGGTGGGATAATGGCCATGTTAAGGAATAATGAATGGTGGTGGGATAGTGGCCATGTTAAGGCATAATGGATGGTGGTGGGATAGTGGCCATGTTAAGGCAAAATGAATGGTGGTGGGATAGTGGCCATGGTAAGGCATAAAGAAAGGTGGTGGGATAGTGGCCATGTTAAGGCATAAAGGATGTTGGTGGGATAGTGGCCATGTTAGGGCATAAAGGAAGGTGGTGGGATAGTGGCCATGTTAAGGCATAATGGATGGTGGTGGGATAGTGGCCATGTAAAGGCATAAAGGATGGTGCAGGGATAGTGGCGATGTTACGGCAAAAAGGAAGGTGGTGTGATAAAGGCCATGTTAAGCATAAAGGAAGGTGGGGGATAGTGGCCGTGTTAAGGTATACAGGAAGGTGGGGGATAATGGCCATGTTAAGGCATAAAGGAAGGGGGGATAGTGGCCATGTTAAGGCATAAAGGAAGGTGTGGGGATAATGGCCATCTTACGGCATAAAGGAAGGTGGTGGGATAGCGGCCATGTTAAGGCATAAAGAATGGTGGTGGGATAGTGGCCTTGTTAAGGAATAAAGGAAGGTGGTGGGATAGTGGCCATATTAAGGCATAATGGATGGTGGTGGGATAGTGGGCGTGTTAAGGCATAAAGAATGGTGGTGGGATAATGGCCATGTTAAGGCATAATGGATGGTGGTGGGATAGTGGCCATGTTAAGGCGTAAAGGATGGTGGAGGGATAGTGGCGATGTTACGGCAAAAAGGAAGGTGGTGTGATAATGGCCATGTTAAGCATAAAGGAAGGTGGGGGATAGTGGCCGTGTTAATGTATACAGGAAGGTGGGGGATAATGGCCATGTTAAGGCATAAAGGAAGGGGGGATAGTGGCCATGTTAAGGCATAAAGGAAGGTGGGGGATAATGGCCATCTTACGGCATAAAGGAAGGTGGTGGGATAGTGGCCATGTTAAGGCATAAAGGATGTTGGTGGGATAGTGGCCATGTTAAGGCATAAAGGAAGGTGGTGGGATAGTGGTCATGTTAAGGCATAATGGATGGTGGTGGGATAGTGGCCATGTTAAGGCATAATTGATGGTGGTGGGATATTGGCCATGTTAAGGCATAAAGGATGGTGGAGGGATAGTGGCGATGTTGCGGCAAAAAGGAAGGTGGTGTGATAATGGCCATGTTAAGCATAAAGGAAGGTGGGGGATAGTGTCCATGTTAAGGTATGAAGGAAGGTGGTGGATAATGGCCATTTTAAGGCATAAAGGAAGGGGGGCTAGTGGCCATGTTAAGGCAAAAAGGAAGGTGGGGGATAATGGCCATCTTACGGCATAAAGGAAGGTGTTGGGATAGTGGCCACGTTAAGGCATAAAGGAAGGTGGGGGATAGTGACCATGTTAAGGCATAAAGGAAGGTGGTGGGATAATGGCCATGTAAAGGCATAAAGGAAGGTGGTGGGATTGCAGCCATGTTAAGGCATAACGGATGGTGGTGGGATAGTGGCCATGTTAAGGCATAAAGGAAGGTGGTGGGATAGTGGCCATGTTAAGGCATAATGGATGGTGGTGGTAAAGTGGCCATGTTAAGGCATAAATAATGGTGGTGGGATAATGACCATTTTAAGCATAAAGGAAGATGGGGGATTGTGGCCATGTTAAGGCATAAAGGAAAGTTGGGGATAATGGCCATGTTACGGCATAAAGGAAGGTGGTGGGATAGTGGCCATATTAAGGCATAAAGGATGGTTGTGGGATAAAGGCCATGTTAAGGAATAATGAATGGTGGTGGGATAGTGGCCATGTTAAGGCATAAAGGATGGTGGTAGGATAGTGGCCAAGTTAAGGCATAATTGATGGTGGTGGGATAATGGCCATGTTAAGCATAAAGGAAAGTGGGGGATAGTGGACATGTTAAGGCATAAAGAAAGGTGGGGGATAATGGCCATATTATGGCATGAAGGAAGGTGGTGGGATAGTGGCCATGTTAAGGCATAAAGGGTGGTGGTGGGATAATGGCCATGTTAAGGCAAAATGAATGGTGGTGGGATAGTGGCCATGGTAAGGCATAAAGGATGGTGGTGGGATAGTGGCCATGTTAAGGCATAATGGATGGTGGTGGGATAGTGGCCATGTTAAGGCAAAAAGGATGGTGAAGGGATAGTGGCCATGTTACGTCATAAAGGAAGGTGGTGGGATAATGGCCATGTTAAGGAATAATGAATGGTGGTGGGATAGTGGCCATGTTAAGGCATAATGGATGGTGGTGGGATAGTGGCCATGTTAAGGCAAAATGAATGGTGGTGGGATAGTGGCCATGGTAAGGCATAAAGAAAGGTGGTGGGATAGTGGCCATGTTAAGGCATAAAGGATGTTGGTGGGATAGTGGCCATGTTAGGGCATAAAGGAAGGTGGTGGGATAGTGGCCATGTTAAGGCATAATGGATGGTGGTGGGATAGTGGCCATGTAAAGGCATAAAGGATGGTGCAGGGATAGTGGCGATGTTACGGCAAAAAGGAAGGTGGTGTGATAAAGGCCATGTTAAGCATAAAGGAAGGTGGGGGATAGTGGCCGTGTTAAGGTATACAGGAAGGTGGGGGATAATGGCCATGTTAAGGCATAAAGGAAGGGGGGATAGTGGCCATGTTAAGGCATAAAGGAAGGTGTGGGGATAATGGCCATCTTACGGCATAAAGGAAGGTGGTGGGATAGCGGCCATGTTAAGGCATAAAGAATGGTGGTGGGATAGTGGCCTTGTTAAGGAATAAAGGAAGGTGGTGGGATAGTGGCCATATTAAGGCATAATGGATGGTGGTGGGATAGTGGGCGTGTTAAGGCATAAAGAATGGTGGTGGGATAATGGCCATGTTAAGGCATAATGGATGGTGGTGGGATAGTGGCCATGTTAAGGCGTAAAGGATGGTGGAGGGATAGTGGCGATGTTACGGCAAAAAGGAAGGTGGTGTGATAATGGCCATGTTAAGCATAAAGGAAGGTGGGGGATAGTGGCCGTGTTAATGTATACAGGAAGGTGGGGGATAATGGCCATGTTAAGGCATAAAGGAAGGGGGGATAGTGGCCATGTTAAGGCATAAAGGAAGGTGGGGGATAATGGCCATCTTACGGCATAAAGGAAGGTGGTGGGATAGTGGCCATGTTAAGGCATAAAGGATGTTGGTGGGATAGTGGCCATGTTAAGGCATAAAGGAAGGTGGTGGGATAGTGGTCATGTTAAGGCATAATGGATGGTGGTGGGATAGTGGCCATGTTAAGGCATAATTGATGGTGGTGGGATATTGGCCATGTTAAGGCATAAAGGATGGTGGAGGGATAGTGGCGATGTTGCGGCAAAAAGGAAGGTGGTGTGATAATGGCCATGTTAAGCATAAAGGAAGGTGGGGGATAGTGTCCATGTTAAGGTATGAAGGAAGGTGGTGGATAATGGCCATTTTAAGGCATAAAGGAAGGGGGGCTAGTGGCCATGTTAAGGCAAAAAGGAAGGTGGGGGATAATGGCCATCTTACGGCATAAAGGAAGGTGTTGGGATAGTGGCCACGTTAAGGCATAAAGGAAGGTGGGGGATAGTGACCATGTTAAGGCATAAAGGAAGGTGGTGGGATAATGGCCATGTAAAGGCATAAAGGAAGGTGGTGGGATTGCAGCCATGTTAAGGCATAACGGATGGTGGTGGGATAGTGGCCATGTTAAGGCATAAAGGAAGGTGGTGGGATAGTGGCCATGTTAAGGCATAATGGATGGTGGTGGTAAAGTGGCCATGTTAAGGCATAAATAATGGTGGTGGGATAATGACCATTTTAAGCATAAAGGAAGATGGGGGATTGTGGCCATGTTAAGGCATAAAGGAAAGTTGGGGATAATGGCCATGTTACGGCATAAAGGAAGGTGGTGGGATAGTGGCCATATTAAGGCATAAAGGATGGTTGTGGGATAAAGGCCATGTTAAGGAATAATGAATGGTGGTGGGATAGTGGCCATGTTAAGGCATAAAGGATGGTGGTAGGATAGTGGCCAAGTTAAGGCATAATTGATGGTGGTGGGATAATGGCCATGTTAAGCATAAAGGAAAGTGGGGGATAGTGGACATGTTAAGGCATAAAGAAAGGTGGGGGATAATGGCCATATTATGGCATGAAGGAAGGTGGTGGGATAGTGGCCATGTTAAGGCATAAAGGGTGGTGGTGGGATAATGGCCATGTTAAGGCAAAATGAATGGTGGTGGGATAGTGGCCATGGTAAGGCATAAAGGATGGTGGTGGGATAGTGGCCATGTTAAGGCATAATGGATGGTGGTGGGATAGTGGCCATGTTAAGGCAAAAAGGATGGTGAAGGGATAGTGGCCATGTTACGTCATAAAGGAAGGTGGTGGGATAATGGCCATGTTAAGGAATAATGAATGGTGGTGGGATAGTGGCCATGTTAAGGCATAATGGATGGTGGTGGGATAGTGGCCATGTTAAGGCAAAATGAATGGTGGTGGGATAGTGGCCATGGTAAGGCATAAAGAAAGGTGGTGGGATAGTGGCCATGTTAAGGCATAAAGGATGTTGGTGGGATAGTGGCCATGTTAGGGCATAAAGGAAGGTGGTGGGATAGTGGCCATGTTAAGGCATAATGGATGGTGGTGGGATAGTGGCCATGTAAAGGCATAAAGGATGGTGCAGGGATAGTGGCGATGTTACGGCAAAAAGGAAGGTGGTGTGATAAAGGCCATGTTAAGCATAAAGGAAGGTGGGGGATAGTGGCCGTGTTAAGGTATACAGGAAGGTGGGGGATAATGGCCATGTTAAGGCATAAAGGAAGGGGGGATAGTGGCCATGTTAAGGCATAAAGGAAGGTGTGGGGATAATGGCCATCTTACGGCATAAAGGAAGGTGGTGGGATAGCGGCCATGTTAAGGCATAAAGAATGGTGGTGGGATAGTGGCCTTGTTAAGGAATAAAGGAAGGTGGTGGGATAGTGGCCATATTAAGGCATAATGGATGGTGGTGGGATAGTGGGCGTGTTAAGGCATAAAGAATGGTGGTGGGATAATGGCCATGTTAAGGCATAATGGATGGTGGTGGGATAGTGGCCATGTTAAGGCGTAAAGGATGGTGGAGGGATAGTGGCGATGTTACGGCAAAAAGGAAGGTGGTGTGATAATGGCCATGTTAAGCATAAAGGAAGGTGGGGGATAGTGGCCGTGTTAATGTATACAGGAAGGTGGGGGATAATGGCCATGTTAAGGCATAAAGGAAGGGGGGATAGTGGCCATGTTAAGGCATAAAGGAAGGTGGGGGATAATGGCCATCTTACGGCATAAAGGAAGGTGGTGGGATAGTGGCCATGTTAAGGCATAAAGGATGTTGGTGGGATAGTGGCCATGTTAAGGCATAATTGATGGTGGTGGGATATTGGCCATGTTAAGGCATAAAGGATGGTGGAGGGATAGTGGCGATGTTGCGGCAAAAAGGAAGGTGGTGTGATAATGGCCATGTTAAGCATAAAGGAAGGTGGGGGATAGTGTCCATGTTAAGGTATGAAGGAAGGTGGTGGATAATGGCCATTTTAAGGCATAAAGGAAGGGGGGCTAGTGGCCATGTTAAGGCAAAAAGGAAGGTGGGGGATAATGGCCATCTTACGGCATAAAGGAAGGTGTTGGGATAGTGGCCACGTTAAGGCATAAAGGAAGGTGGGGGATAGTGACCATGTTAAGGCATAAAGGAAGGTGGTGGGATAATGGCCATGTAAAGGCATAAAGGAAGGTGGTGGGATTGCAGCCATGTTAAGGCATAACGGATGGTGGTGGGATAGTGGCCATGTTAAGGCATAAAGGAAGGTGGTGGGATAGTGGCCATGTTAAGGCATAATGGATGGTGGTGGTAAAGTGGCCATGTTAAGGCATAAATAATGGTGGTGGGATAATGACCATTTTAAGCATAAAGGAAGATGGGGGATTGTGGCCATGTTAAGGCATAAAGGAAAGTTGGGGATAATGGCCATGTTACGGCATAAAGGAAGGTGGTGGGATAGTGGCCATATTAAGGCATAAAGGATGGTTGTGGGATAAAGGCCATGTTAAGGAATAATGAATGGTGGTGGGATAGTGGCCATGTTAAGGCATAAAGGATGGTGGTAGGATAGTGGCCAAGTTAAGGCATAATTGATGGTGGTGGGATAATGGCCATGTTAAGCATAAAGGAAAGTGGGGGATAGTGGACATGTTAAGGCATAAAGAAAGGTGGGGGATAATGGCCATATTATGGCATGAAGGAAGGTGGTGGGATAGTGGCCATGTTAAGGCATAAAGGGTGGTGGTGGGATAATGGCCATGTTAAGGCAAAATGAATGGTGGTGGGATAGTGGCCATGGTAAGGCATAAAGGATGGTGGTGGGATAGTGGCCATGTTAAGGCATAATGGATGGTGGTGGGATAGTGGCCATGTTAAGGCAAAAAGGATGGTGAAGGGATAGTGGCCATGTTACGTCATAAAGGAAGGTGGTGGGATAATGGCCATGTTAAGGAATAATGAATGGTGGTGGGATAGTGGCCATGTTAAGGCATAATGGATGGTGGTGGGATAGTGGCCATGTTAAGGCAAAATGAATGGTGGTGGGATAGTGGCCATGGTAAGGCATAAAGAAAGGTGGTGGGATAGTGGCCATGTTAAGGCATAAAGGATGTTGGTGGGATAGTGGCCATGTTAGGGCATAAAGGAAGGTGGTGGGATAGTGGCCATGTTAAGGCATAATGGATGGTGGTGGGATAGTGGCCATGTAAAGGCATAAAGGATGGTGCAGGGATAGTGGCGATGTTACGGCAAAAAGGAAGGTGGTGTGATAAAGGCCATGTTAAGCATAAAGGAAGGTGGGGGATAGTGGCCGTGTTAAGGTATACAGGAAGGTGGGGGATAATGGCCATGTTAAGGCATAAAGGAAGGGGGGATAGTGGCCATGTTAAGGCATAAAGGAAGGTGTGGGGATAATGGCCATCTTACGGCATAAAGGAAGGTGGTGGGATAGCGGCCATGTTAAGGCATAAAGAATGGTGGTGGGATAGTGGCCTTGTTAAGGAATAAAGGAAGGTGGTGGGATAGTGGCCATATTAAGGCATAATGGATGGTGGTGGGATAGTGGGCGTGTTAAGGCATAAAGAATGGTGGTGGGATAATGGCCATGTTAAGGCATAATGGATGGTGGTGGGATAGTGGCCATGTTAAGGCGTAAAGGATGGTGGAGGGATAGTGGCGATGTTACGGCAAAAAGGAAGGTGGTGTGATAATGGCCATGTTAAGCATAAAGGAAGGTGGGGGATAGTGGCCGTGTTAATGTATACAGGAAGGTGGGGGATAATGGCCATGTTAAGGCATAAAGGAAGGGGGGATAGTGGCCATGTTAAGGCATAAAGGAAGGTGGGGGATAATGGCCATCTTACGGCATAAAGGAAGGTGGTGGGATAGTGGCCATGTTAAGGCATAAAGGATGTTGGTGGGATAGTGGCCATGTTAAGGCATAAAGGAAGGTGGTGGGATAGTGGTCATGTTAAGGCATAATGGATGGTGGTGGGATAGTGGCCATGTTAAGGCATAATTGATGGTGGTGGGATATTGGCCATGTTAAGGCATAAAGGATGGTGGAGGGATAGTGGCGATGTTGCGGCAAAAAGGAAGGTGGTGTGATAATGGCCATGTTAAGCATAAAGGAAGGTGGGGGATAGTGTCCATGTTAAGGTATGAAGGAAGGTGGTGGATAATGGCCATTTTAAGGCATAAAGGAAGGGGGGCTAGTGGCCATGTTAAGGCAAAAAGGAAGGTGGGGGATAATGGCCATCTTACGGCATAAAGGAAGGTGTTGGGATAGTGGCCACGTTAAGGCATAAAGGAAGGTGGGGGATAGTGACCATGTTAAGGCATAAAGGAAGGTGGTGGGATAATGGCCATGTAAAGGCATAAAGGAAGGTGGTGGGATTGCAGCCATGTTAAGGCATAACGGATGGTGGTGGGATAGTGGCCATGTTAAGGCATAAAGGAAGGTGGTGGGATAGTGGCCATGTTAAGGCATAATGGATGGTGGTGGTAAAGTGGCCATGTTAAGGCATAAATAATGGTGGTGGGATAATGACCATTTTAAGCATAAAGGAAGATGGGGGATTGTGGCCATGTTAAGGCATAAAGGAAAGTTGGGGATAATGGCCATGTTACGGCATAAAGGAAGGTGGTGGGATAGTGGCCATATTAAGGCATAAAGGATGGTTGTGGGATAAAGGCCATGTTAAGGAATAATGAATGGTGGTGGGATAGTGGCCATGTTAAGGCATAAAGGATGGTGGTAGGATAGTGGCCAAGTTAAGGCATAATTGATGGTGGTGGGATAATGGCCATGTTAAGCATAAAGGAAAGTGGGGGATAGTGGACATGTTAAGGCATAAAGAAAGGTGGGGGATAATGGCCATATTATGGCATGAAGGAAGGTGGTGGGATAGTGGCCATGTTAAGGCATAAAGGGTGGTGGTGGGATAATGGCCATGTTAAGGCAAAATGAATGGTGGTGGGATAGTGGCCATGGTAAGGCATAAAGGATGGTGGTGGGATAGTGGCCATGTTAAGGCATAATGGATGGTGGTGGGATAGTGGCCATGTTAAGGCAAAAAGGATGGTGAAGGGATAGTGGCCATGTTACGTCATAAAGGAAGGTGGTGGGATAATGGCCATGTTAAGGAATAATGAATGGTGGTGGGATAGTGGCCATGTTAAGGCATAATGGATGGTGGTGGGATAGTGGCCATGTTAAGGCAAAATGAATGGTGGTGGGATAGTGGCCATGGTAAGGCATAAAGAAAGGTGGTGGGATAGTGGCCATGTTAAGGCATAAAGGATGTTGGTGGGATAGTGGCCATGTTAGGGCATAAAGGAAGGTGGTGGGATAGTGGCCATGTTAAGGCATAATGGATGGTGGTGGGATAGTGGCCATGTAAAGGCATAAAGGATGGTGCAGGGATAGTGGCGATGTTACGGCAAAAAGGAAGGTGGTGTGATAAAGGCCATGTTAAGCATAAAGGAAGGTGGGGGATAGTGGCCGTGTTAAGGTATACAGGAAGGTGGGGGATAATGGCCATGTTAAGGCATAAAGGAAGGGGGGATAGTGGCCATGTTAAGGCATAAAGGAAGGTGTGGGGATAATGGCCATCTTACGGCATAAAGGAAGGTGGTGGGATAGCGGCCATGTTAAGGCATAAAGAATGGTGGTGGGATAGTGGCCTTGTTAAGGAATAAAGGAAGGTGGTGGGATAGTGGCCATATTAAGGCATAATGGATGGTGGTGGGATAGTGGGCGTGTTAAGGCATAAAGAATGGTGGTGGGATAATGGCCATGTTAAGGCATAATGGATGGTGGTGGGATAGTGGCCATGTTAAGGCGTAAAGGATGGTGGAGGGATAGTGGCGATGTTACGGCAAAAAGGAAGGTGGTGTGATAATGGCCATGTTAAGCATAAAGGAAGGTGGGGGATAGTGGCCGTGTTAATGTATACAGGAAGGTGGGGGATAATGGCCATGTTAAGGCATAAAGGAAGGGGGGATAGTGGCCATGTTAAGGCATAAAGGAAGGTGGGGGATAATGGCCATCTTACGGCATAAAGGAAGGTGGTGGGATAGTGGCCATGTTAAGGCATAAAGGATGTTGGTGGGATAGTGGCCATGTTAAGGCATAAAGGAAGGTGGTGGGATAGTGGTCATGTTAAGGCATAATGGATGGTGGTGGGATAGTGGCCATGTTAAGGCATAAAAGGTGGTGATGGGATAATGGCCATGTTAAGGCATAATGAATGGTGGTGGGATAGTGGCCATGTTAAGGCATAAAGGATGGTGGTGGGATAGTGGCCATGTTAAGGCATAATGGATGGTGGTGGGATAGTGGCCATGTTAAGGCATAAAGGATGGTGGAGGGATAGTGGCGATGTTACGGCAAAAAGGAAGGTGGTGTGATAATGGCCATGTTAAGCATAAAGGAAGGTGGGGGATAGTGGCCGTGTTAATGTATACAGGAAGGTGGGGGATAATGGCCATGCTAAGGCATAAAGGAAGGGGGGATAGTGGCCATGTTAAGGCATAAAGGAAGGTGGGGGATAATGGCCATCTTACGGCATAAAGGAAGGTGGTGGGATAGTGGCCATGTTAAGGCATAAAGGATGTTGGTGGGATAGTGGCCATGTTAAGGCATAAAGGAAGGTGGTGGGATAGTGGCCATGTTAAGGCATAATGGATGGTGGTGGGATAGTGGCCATGTTAAGGCATAAAGGGTGGTGATGGGATAATGGCCATGTTAAGGCATAATGAATGGTGGTGGGATAGTGGCCATGTTAAGGCATAAAGGATGGTGGTGGGATAGTGGCCATGTTAAGGCATAATGGATGGTGGTGGGATAGTGGCTATGTTAAGGCAAAAACGATGGTGAAGGGATAGTGGCCATGTTACGTCATATAGGAAGGTGGTGGGATAATGCCCATGTTAAGGCATAAAGGATGGTGGTGGGATAGTGGCCATGTTAAGGCATAAAGGATGTTGGTGGGATAGTGGCCATGTTAAGGCATAAAGGAAGGTGGTGGGATAGTGGCCATGTTAAGGCATAATGGATGGTGGTGGGATAGTGGCCATGTGTAAGGCATAAAGGATGGTGGAGGGATAGTGGCGATGTTACGGCAAAAAGGAAGGTGGTGTGATAATGGCCATGTTAAGCATAAAGGAAGGTGGGGGATAGTGGCCGTGTTAAGGTATACAGGAAGGTGGGGGATAATGGCCATGTTAAGGCATAAAGGAAGGGGGGATAGTGGCCATGTTAAGGCATAAAGGAAGGTGGGGGATAATGGCCATCTTACGGCATAAAGGAAGGTGGTGGGATAGTGGCCATGTTAAGGCATAAAGGAAGGTGGGGGATAGTGACCATGTTAAGGCATAAAGGAAGGTGGTGGGATAATGGCCATGTAAAGGCATAAAGGAAGATGGTGGGATAGCAGCCATGTTAAGGCATAAAGGATGGTGGTGGGATAGTGGCCATGTTAAGGCATAAAGGAAGGTGGTGGGATAGTGGCCATGTTAAGGCATAATGGATGGTGGTGGTAAAGTGGCCATGTTAAGGCATAAAGGAAGGTGGGCGATAGTGGCCATGTTAAGGCATAAAGGAAGGTGGGGGATAATGGCCATGTTACGGCTTAAAGGAAGGAGGGTAATATTGATCATGTTAAGGCATAACAGAAGGTGGTGGGACAGTGGCCATGTTAAGGCATAAAGGATTGTGGCGGGATAGTGGTCATGTTAAGTCATAAAGGATGGTGGTGGGATAGTGGCCATGTTAAATCAAAAAGGAAGGTAGGGGATAATGGCCATGTTAAGGCATAAAGGAAGGTGAAGGATATTGCTCATGTTAAGTCATAAAGGAAGGTGGGGTATAATGGCCATATTAAGGCATAGAGAAAGGTGGGGGATAGTGGCCATGTACAGGCATAAAGGAAGGTGGGGGATAATGGCCATGTTAAGGCATAAAGGAAGGTGGGGGATAGTGGCCATGTTAAGGCATAAAGGAAAGTGGGGGATAATGGCCATGTTACGGCATAAAGGAAGGTGGTGCGATAGTGGCCATGTTAAGGCATAAAGGAATGTGGGGGATAGTGGCCATGCTAAGGCATAAAGGAAGGTGGGGATAATAGCCATGTTAAGGCATAAAGGATGGTGGGGGATAACGGCCATGTTTACGGCATAAAGGAAGGTGGGGTATAATGGCCATGTTAAGGCAAAAAGGAAGGTGGGGGATAGTGGCCATGTTAAGGTATAAAGGAAGGTAGGGTATAATGGCCATGTTAAGGCAAAAAGGAAAGTGGGGGATAATGGCCATGTTACGGCATAAAGGAAGGTGGTGGGACAGTGGCCATGTTAAGGCATAAAGGAAGGTGGGGGATAGTGGCCATGTTAAGGCATAAAGGAAGGTGGGGAATAGTGGCCATGTTACGGCATAAAGGAAGGTGGTGGGATAATGGCCATGTAAAGGCAGAAAGGAAGGTGGTGTGTTAGCGGCCATGTTAAGGCATAAAGGATGGTGGTGGGATAGTGGCCATGTTAAGGCATAAAGGAAGGTGGTGGGATAGTGGCCATGTTAAGGCATAATGGATGGTGGTGGGATAGTGGGCATGTTAAGGCATAAAGAATGGTGGTGGGATAATGGCCATGTTAAGCATAAAGGAATGTGGGGGATAGTGGACATGTTAAGGCATAATGGATGGTGGTGGGATAGTGGCCATGTTAAGGCAAAAAGGATGGTGAAGGGATAGTGGCCATGTTACGTCATAAAGGAAGGTGGTGGGATAATGCCCATGTTAAGGCATAAAGGATGGTGGTGGGGTAGTGGCCATGTTAAGGCATAATGGATGTTGGTGGGATAGTGGCCATGTTAGGGCATAAAGGAAGGTGGTGGGATAGTGGCCATGTTAAGGCATAATGGATGGTGGTGGGATAGTGGCCATGTTAAGGCTTAAAGGATGGTGGAGGGATAGTGGCGATGTTACGGCAAAAAGGAAGGTGGTGTGATAATGGCCATGTTAAGCATAAAGGAAGGTTGGGGATAGTGGCCGTGTTAATGTATACAGGAAGGTGGGGGATAATGGCCATGCTAAGGCATAAAGGAATGAGGGATAGTGGCCATCTTACGGCATAAAGGAAGGTGGTGGGATAGTGGCCAAGTTAAGGCATAAAGGATGTTGGTGGGATAGTGGCCATGTTAAGGCATAAAGGAAGGTGGTGTGATAGTGGCCATGTTAAGGCATAATGGATGGTGGTGGGATAGTGGCCATGTTAAGGCATAAAGGAAGGTGGGGGATAATGGCCATGTTAAGGCATAAAGGAAGGTGGGGGATAGTGGCCATGTTAAGGCATAAAGGAAGGTGGGGGATAATGGTCATGTTACGGCTTAAAGGAAGGAGGGTAATATTGATCATGTTAAGGCATAACAGAAGGTGGTGGGACAGTGGCCATGTTAAGGCATAAAGGATTGTGGCGGGATAGTGGCCATGTTAAGTCATAAAGGATGGTGGTGGGATAGTGGCCATGTTAAATCAAAAAGGAAGGTAGGGGATAATGGCCATGTTAAGGCATAAAGGAAGGTGAAGGATATTGCTCATGTTAAGTCATAAAGGAAGCTGGGGTATAATGGCCATATTAAGGCATAGAGGAAGGTGGGGGATAGTGGCCATGTACAGACATAAAGGAAGGTGGGGGATAATGACCATGTTAAGGCATAAAGGAAGGTGGGGGATAGTGGCCAGGTTAAGGCATAAAGGAAAGTGGGGGATAATGGCCATGTTACGGCATAAAGGAAGGTGGTGCGATTGTGGCCATGTTAAGGCATAAAGGAAGGTGGTGGGATAGTGGCCATGTTAAGGCATAAAGGAAGGTGGTGGGATAGTGGCCATGTTAAGGCATAATGGATGGTGGTGGGATAGTGGGCATGTTAAGGCATAAAGAATGGTGGTGGGATAATGGCCATGTTATGGCATAAAGGATGGTGGTGGGATAGTGGCCATGTTACGTTATAAAGGATGGTGGTGGGATAGTGGCCATGTTAAGGCATAATGGATGGTGGTGGGATAGTGGCCATGTTAAGGCAAAAAGGATGGTGGTGGGATAGTGGCCATGTTACGTCATAAAGGAAGGTGGTGGGATAATGGCCATGTTAAGCGTAAAGGAAAGTGGGGGATAGTGGACATGTTAAGGCATAAAGGAAGGTGGGGGATGATGGCCATATTACGGCATAAAGAAAGTGGCCATGTTAAGGCATAAAGGATGGTGGTGGGATAAAGGCCATGTTATGGCTTAATGAATGGTGGTGGGATAATGGCCATGTTAAGGATAGTGGCCATGTTAAGGCATGTTAGTGGCCATGTTAAGGCATAAAGGAAGGTGGGGGATAGTGGCCATGTTACGGCATAAAGAATGGTGGTGGGATAATTGCCGTGTTAAGCATAAAGGATGGTGGTGGGATAATGGCCATGTTAAGGCATAAAGGAAGGTGGGGGATAGTGACCATGTTAAGGCATAAAGGAAGGTGGTGGGATAATGGCCATGTAAAGGCATAAAGGAAGATGGTGGGATAGCAGCCATGTTAAGGCATAAAGGATGGTGGTGGGATAGTGGCCATGTTAAGGCATAAAGGAAGGTGGTGGGATAGTGGCCATGTTAAGGCATAATGGATGGTGGTGGTAAAGTGGCCATGTTAAGGCATAAAGGAAGGTGGGCGATAGTGGCCATGTTAAGGCATAAAGGAAGGTGGGGGATAATGGCCATGTTACGGCTTAAAGGAAGGAGGGTAATATTGATCATGTTAAGGCATAACAGAAGGTGGTGGGACAGTGGCCATGTTAAGGCATAAAGGATTGTGGCGGGATAGTGGTCATGTTAAGTCATAAAGGATGGTGGTGGGATAGTGGCCATGTTAAATCAAAAAGGAAGGTAGGGGATAATGGCCATGTTAAGGCATAAAGGAAGGTGAAGGATATTGCTCATGTTAAGTCATAAAGGAAGGTGGGGTATAATGGCCATATTAAGGCATAGAGAAAGGTGGGGGATAGTGGCCATGTACAGGCATAAAGGAAGGTGGGGGATAATGGCCATGTTAAGGCATAAAGGAAGGTGGGGGATAGTGGCCATGTTAAGGCATAAAGGAAAGTGGGGGATAATGGCCATGTTACGGCATAAAGGAAGGTGGTGCGATAGTGGCCATGTTAAGGCATAAAGGAATGTGGGGGATAGTGGCCATGCTAAGGCATAAAGGAAGGTGGGGATAATAGCCATGTTAAGGCATAAAGGATGGTGGGGGATAACGGCCATGTTTACGGCATAAAGGAAGGTGGGGTATAATGGCCATGTTAAGGCAAAAAGGAAGGTGGGGGATAGTGGCCATGTTAAGGTATAAAGGAAGGTAGGGTATAATGGCCATGTTAAGGCAAAAAGGAATGTGGGGGATAATGGCCATGTTACGGCATAAAGGAAGGTGGTGGGACAGTGGCCATGTTAAGGCATAAAGGAAGGTGGGGGATAGTGGCCATGTTAAGGCATAAAGGAAGGTGGGGAATAGTGGCCATGTTACGGCATAAAGGAAGGTGGTGGGATAATGGCCATGTAAAGGCAGAAAGGAAGGTGGTGTGTTAGCGGCCATGTTAAGGCATAAAGGATGGTGGTGGGATAGTGGCCATGTTAAGGCATAAAGGAAGGTGGTGGGATAGTGGCCATGTTAAGGCATAATGGATGGTGGTGGGATAGTGGGCATGTTAAGGCATAAAGAATGGTGGTGGGATAATGGCCATGTTAAGCATAAAGGAATGTGGGGGATAGTGGACATGTTAAGGCATAATGGATGGTGGTGGGATAGTGGCCATGTTAAGGCAAAAAGGATGGTGAAGGGATAGTGGCCATGTTACGTCATAAAGGAAGGTGGTGGGATAATGCCCATGTTAAGGCATAAAGGATGGTGGTGGGGTAGTGGCCATGTTAAGGCATAATGGATGTTGGTGGGATAGTGGCCATGTTAGGGCATAAAGGAAGGTGGTGGGATAGTGGCCATGTTAAGGCATAATGGATGGTGGTGGGATAGTGGCCATGTTAAGGCTTAAAGGATGGTGGAGGGATAGTGGCGATGTTACGGCAAAAAGGAAGGTGGTGTGATAATGGCCATGTTAAGCATAAAGGAAGGTTGGGGATAGTGGCCGTGTTAATGTATACAGGAAGGTGGGGGATAATGGCCATGCTAAGGCATAAAGGAATGAGGGATAGTGGCCATCTTACGGCATAAAGGAAGGTGGTGGGATAGTGGCCAAGTTAAGGCATAAAGGATGTTGGTGGGATAGTGGCCATGTTAAGGCATAAAGGAAGGTGGTGTGATAGTGGCCATGTTAAGGCATAATGGATGGTGGTGGGATAGTGGCCATGTTAAGGCATAAAGGAAGGTGGGGGATAATGGCCATGTTAAGGCATAAAGGAAGGTGGGGGATAGTGGCCATGTTAAGGCATAAAGGAAGGTGGGGGATAATGGTCATGTTACGGCTTAAAGGAAGGAGGGTAATATTGATCATGTTAAGGCATAACAGAAGGTGGTGGGACAGTGGCCATGTTAAGGCATAAAGGATTGTGGCGGGATAGTGGCCATGTTAAGTCATAAAGGATGGTGGTGGGATAGTGGCCATGTTAAATCAAAAAGGAAGGTAGGGGATAATGGCCATGTTAAGGCATAAAGGAAGGTGAAGGATATTGCTCATGTTAAGTCATAAAGGAAGCTGGGGTATAATGGCCATATTAAGGCATAGAGGAAGGTGGGGGATAGTGGCCATGTACAGACATAAAGGAAGGTGGGGGATAATGACCATGTTAAGGCATAAAGGAAGGTGGGGGATAGTGGCCAGGTTAAGGCATAAAGGAAAGTGGGGGATAATGGCCATGTTACGGCATAAAGGAAGGTGGTGCGATTGTGGCCATGTTAAGGCATAAAGGAAGGTGGTGGGATAGTGGCCATGTTAAGGCATAAAGGAAGGTGGTGGGATAGTGGCCATGTTAAGGCATAATGGATGGTGGTGGGATAGTGGGCATGTTAAGGCATAAAGAATGGTGGTGGGATAATGGCCATGTTATGGCATAAAGGATGGTGGTGGGATAGTGGCCATGTTACGTTATAAAGGATGGTGGTGGGATAGTGGCCATGTTAAGGCATAATGGATGGTGGTGGGATAGTGGCCATGTTAAGGCAAAAAGGATGGTGGTGGGATAGTGGCCATGTTACGTCATAAAGGAAGGTGGTGGGATAATGGCCATGTTAAGCGTAAAGGAAAGTGGGGGATAGTGGACATGTTAAGGCATAAAGGAAGGTGGGGGATGATGGCCATATTACGGCATAAAGAAAGTGGCCATGTTAAGGCATAAAGGATGGTGGTGGGATAAAGGCCATGTTATGGCTTAATGAATGGTGGTGGGATAGTGGCCATGTTAAGGATAGTGGCCATGTTAAGGCATGTTAGTGGCCATGTTAAGGCATAAAGGAAGGTGGGGGATAGTGGCCATGTTACGGCATAAAGAATGGTGGTGGGATAATTGCCGTGTTAAGCATAAAGGATGGTGGTGGGATAATGGCCATGTTAAGGCATAATGAATGGTGGTGGGATAATGGACATGTTAAGGCATAAAGGATGGTGGTGGGATAGTGGTCATGTTAAAGCATAATGGATGATGGTGGGATAATGGCCATGTTAAGGCATAAAGGAAGGTGGTGGGATAGTGGCCATGTTAAGGCATAAAGGATGTAGGTGGGATAGTGGCCATGTTAAGGCATAAAGGAAGGTGGGGGATAGTGGCCATGTTAAGGCATAAAGGAAGGTGGGGGATAATGGCCACGTTACGGCATAAAGGAAGGTGGTGGGACAGTGGCCATGTTAAGGCATAAAGGAAGGTGGGGGATAGTGGCCATGTTAAGGCATAAAGGAAGGTGGGGAATAGTGGCCATGTTACGGCATAAAGGAAGGTGGTGGGATAATGGCCATGTAAAGGCAGAAAGGAAGGTGGTGGGTTAGCGGTCATGTTAAGGCATAAAGGATGGTGGTGGGATAGTGGTCATGTTAAGGCATAAAGGAAGGTGGTGGGATAGTGGCCATGTTAAGGCATAATGGATGGTGGTGGGATAGTGGGAATGTTAAGGCATAAAGAATGGTGGTGGGATAATGGCCATGTTAAGCATAAAGGAAAGTGGGGGATAGTGGACATGTTAAGGCATAAAGGAAGGTGGGGGAAGATGGCCATATTACGGCATTAAGGAAGTGGCCATGTTAAGGCATAAAGGATGGTGGTGGGATAATGGCCATGTTATGGCATAATGAATGGTGGTGGGTTACTGGCCATGTTAAGGCATAAAGGATGGTGGTGGGATAGTGGCCATGTTAAGGCATAATGGATGGTGGTGGGATAGTGGCCATGTTAAAGGTGAAATGAACATGCTAGATTAAAGGCTGTGGTTAATAGAATATATATAACATAATATAACCGTGTAGTATGAATACTTGAAACAAATATATTTTATAAAATCATGCAAATAAGAATACTTCCTCACACACCGCCTATGAAATTTTGCCTTCGGGTGTTTCCGTGAGTGTGACGTCATATGTACCATAGACGCTAGCAGCAGGTTAAGGATTTCAATGGTAGACTTGGTGTATGGTGTCTTGCGGTGTTCTTCTTCATCGAATAAAACATTGTATTCTGCGTGGCTTTTGGATGCAGCAACGGGGATAATTCCGGAAAGAGCTTCTTTAGTTTTCGATAGAGAAAGAGCCAAGACGACGAAGGCAGTGGATCAAACAAGTCGGTCGAGTCAACTGGACACCGACTCGGTGTCGGTGTTCTCGCTTATGTATGCCAAGATTAATTTGACAGTTCGTGTTTCGTCACAGATCCAGCTTACCAGTCTGTGTGTTTTAAGCCAGGTCGACAACATTTGAAGAAATCAACACTAACATGCCCAATAATCCCAACAATTTTTAAGCGAATCCGGCAGACAGAAACGAAGGAAAGGAGAAGCTTGCCTTTCCAGAAACTTGGAGATAAGTCGTTCCGATTCTAACACAAATGGGGGCAAGAATATGTGTAAAATGTTGGCAAATATAAGGTTATAATTGTACAATTGAGGTTGGTCCAAATTCTGCATAAGTGCCCTATTTACGAATGGTTGCTATAATGTCCAACTGAAAAATCAGTTTATTATTTAATTTTTAGGGAGCGCACGTTTGTCAATGTCAACAATGATTAGCCTCAGGTCAAGGACCATTTCATGTTCATGTCGTCGTTTGATTCAACCATCATTGAAGAGTTTATTGTAACATTAATATTTGCTATCTACAAACGCATTATATATTATTAGGGCTTGATAATCAAATTGAATATTTCTATTTATTTAATTATTAAGTTCACTTATATACTGGTATTCCACGACATCCAGGCATAACCAGTCTAAACACATTTGCTTACAGACATCGTCCAAATTGCATTGACACTTTTAGTGATCGACACATTTTATCTAAACTCCAAGCCTAAAAGTGTTTTCTGCGTCGTTACTTTTGCCTGGCTAGACGTGAGACTCAACAGTAATAGAATAATCAACCACAGGATTATTACTACTGAATGGAAGAAATAAAGTCTGAAGTTTATGCATTACAATAGCGTAATTCCGTGGCAATACGATACCGTTGGTATTAATAAAACTACTATTACTTTTCTGTCTTTGAAAATGTAATATTCCTATCACACCAATTAATACAGTCATAAATGCGCATACAATATACCATCAACCATCCTGGTGTTTCATCGACACTATCCACTTCGATGTTTTGTTCCACCGTAGGAATGTTTGGGTCTTCGAACAGTAGTCCACCGACGGCAGCGGCCCCTGATAACTCACCCTCTCCGTTTCTCTTGTGATCAATGTCGCTTTCCTGCTTGTTTTGTGTGACTACTAAAGCCAGTGGTTCACCACTGTATGCTTTCACCGACCAACAAGTTCTTACAGTAGCCGGATAACTGTCCAAATCTGACTCGCCAGATTCTAACTTCATGTGGCGAAATTTTCTATGGTACATATTACGTCATCAGTACTTTCCAAGCGGCAGCCACTGACACTATTCGCTTCGGTATTTCACTCGGAAATCGATCAGATGGGCTGATTTTTAGACGGTAAACTGCGTGTATATATAAACTACAAAAGTTGTCAGGGGTTAAACCTGTATAAATAGCATCATATTAGTATGTTATTTACTTGGTTTAATTATAATTTGTATGCTCATTTCACCTTTAAGGCAAAAAGGATGGTGGTGGGATAGTGGCCATGTTACGTCATAAAGGAAGGTGGTTGGATAATGGCCATGTTAAGCGTAAAGGAAAGTGGGGGATAGTGGACATGTTAAGGCATAAAGGAAGGTCGGGGATGATGGCCATATTACGGAATAAAGGAAGTGGCCATGTTAAGGCATAAAGGATGGTGGTGGGATAAAGGCCATGTTATGGCATAATGAATGGTGGTGGGATAGTGGCCATGTTAAGGCATAAATGAAGGTGGTGGGATAGTGGCCATGTTACGGCATGTTAGTGGCCATGTTAAGGCATAAAGGAAGGTGGGGGATAGTGGCCATGTTACGGCATAAAGAATGGTGGTGGGATAATGGCCATGTTAAGCATAAAGGATGGTGGTGGGATAATGGCCATGTTAAGGCAAAATGAATGGTGGTGGGATAGTGGCCATGTTAAGGCATAAAGGATGGTGGTGGGATAATGACCATGTTAAGCATAAAGGAAAGTGGGGGATAGTGGACATGTTAAGGCATAAAGGAAGGTGGGGGAAGATGGCCGTATTACGGCATTAAGGAAGTGGCCATGTTAAGGCATAAAGGATGGTGGTGGGATAATGGCCATGTTATGGCATAATGAATGGTGGTGGGATAGTGGCCATGTTAAGGCATAAAGGATGGTGTTGGGATAGTGGCCATGTTAAGGCATAATGGATGGTGGTGGGATAGTGGCCATGTTAAGGCAAAAAGGATGGTGGTGGGATAGTGGCCATGTTACGTCATAAAGAAAGGTGGTTGGATAATGGCCATGTTAAGCGTAAAGGAAAGTGGGGGATAGTGGACATGTTAAGGCATAAAGGAAGGTCGGGGATGATGGCCATATTACGGCATAAAGGAAGTGGCCATGTTAAGGCATAAAGGATAGTGGTGGGATAAAGACCATGTTAAAGCATAAAGGAAGGTGAAGGATATTGCTCATGCTAAGGCATAAAGGAAGGTGGGGTATAATGGCCATATTAAGGCATAGAGGAAGGTGGGGGATAGTGGCCATATAAAGGCATAAAGGAAGGTGGGGGATAATGGCCATGTTAAAGCATAAAGGAAGGTGAAGGATATTGCTCATGCTAAGGCATAAAGGAAGGTGGGGTATAATGGCCATATTAAGGCATAGAGGAAGGTGGGGGATAGTGGCCATATAAAGGCATAAAGGAAGGTGGGGGATAATGGCCATGTTAAGGCATAAAGAAGGTGGGGGATAGTGGCCATGTTAAGACATAAAGGAAGGTGGGGGATAATGGCCATGTTACGGCATAATGGAAGGTGGTGCGATAGTGGCCATGTTATGGCATAAAGGAATGTGGGGATAGTGGCCATGCTAAGGCATAGAGGAAGGTGGGGATAATGGCCATGTTCAGGCATAAAGGATGGTGGGGGATAATGGCCATGTTTACGGCATAAAGGAAGGTGGGGGATAGTGGCCATGTTAAGGCATAAAGGAAGGTGGGGGATAATGGCCACGTTACGGCATAAAGGAAGGTGGTGGGACAGTGGCCATGTTAAGGCATAAAGGAAGGTGGGGGATAGTGGCCATGTTAAGGCATAAAGGAAGGTGGGGGAATAGTGGCCATGTTACGGCATAAAGGAAGGTGGTGGGATAATGGCTGTGTAAAGGCAGAAAGGAAGGTGGTGGGTTAGCGGCCATGTTAAGGCATAAAAGATGGTGGTGGCATAGTGACCATGTTAAGGCATAAAGGAAGGTGGTGGGATAGTGGCCATGTTAAGGCATAATGGATGGTGGTGGGATAGTGGGAATGTTAAGGCATAGAGAATGGTGGTGGGATAATGTCCATGTTAAGCATAAAGGAAAGTGGGGGATAGTGGACATGTTAAGGCATAACGGAAGGTGGGGGATGATGGCCATATTACGGCATTAAGGAAGTGGCCATGTTAAGGCATAAAGGATGGTGGTGGGATAATGGCCATGTTATGGCATAATGAATGGTGGTGGGATAGTGGCCATGTTAAGGCATAAAGGATGGTGTTGGGATAGTGGCCATGTTAAGGCATAATGGATGGTGGTGGGATAGTGGCCATGTTAAGGCAAAAAGGATGGTGGTGGGATAGTGGCCATGTTACGTCATAAAGGAAGGTGGTTGGATAATGGCCATGTTAAGCGTAAAGGAAAGTGGGGGATAGTGGACATGTTAAGGCATAAAGGAAGGTCGGGGATGATGGCCATATTACGGCATAAAGGAAGTGGCCATGTTAAGGCATAAAGGATAGTGGTGGGATAAAGGCCATGTTATGGCATAATGAATGGTGGTGGGATAGTGGCCATGTTAAAGCATAAAGGAAGGTGAAGGATATTGCTCATGCTAAGGCATAAAGGAAGGTGGGGTATAATGGCCATATTAAGGCATAGAGGAAGGTGGGGGATAGTGGCCATATAAAGGCATAAAGGAAGGTGGGGGATAATGGCCATGTTAAGGCATAAAGAAGGTGGGGGATAGTGGCCATGTTAAGGCATAAAGGAAGGTGGGGAATAATGGCCATGTTACGGCATAATGGAAGGTGGTGCGATAGTGGCCATGTTATGGCATAAAGGAATGTGGGGATAGTGGCCATGCTAAGGCATAGAGGAAGGTGGGGATAATGGCCATGTTAAGGCATAAAGGATGGTGGGGGATAATGGCCATGTTTACGGCATAAAGGAAGGTGGGGGATAATGGCCATGTTAAGGCATAAAGGAAGGTGGGGGATAGTGGCCATGTTAAGGCATAAAGGAAGGTGGGGGATAATGGCCACGTTACGGCATAAAGGAAGGTGGTGGGACAGTGGCCATGTTAAGGCATAAAGGAAGGTGGGGGATAGTGGCCATGTTAAGGCATAAAGGAAGGTGGGGAATAGTGGCCATGTTACGGCATAAAGGAAGGTGGTGGGATAATGGCTGTGTAAAGGCAGAAAGGAAGGTGGTGGGTTAGCGGCCATGTTAAGGCATAAAAGATGGTGGTGGCATAGTGACCATGTTAAGGCATAAAGGAAGGTGGTGGGATAGTGGCCATGTTAAGGCATAATGGATGGTGGTGGGATAGTGGGAATGTTAAGGCATAAAGAATGGTGGTGGGATAATGTCCATGTTAAGCATAAAGGAAATTGGGGGATAGTGGACATGTTAAGGCATAACGGAAGGTGGGGGATGATGGCCGTATTACGGCATTAAGGAAGTGGCCATGTTAAGGCATAAAGGATGGTGGTGGGATAATGGCCATGTTATGGCATAATGAATGGTGGTGGGATAGTGGCCATGTTAAGGCATAAAGGATGGTGGTGGGATAGTGGCCATGTTAAGGCATAATGAATGGTGGTGGGATAGTGGCCATGTTAAGGCATAAAGGATGGTGGTGGGATAGTGGCAATGTTAAGGCATAATTGATGGTGGTGGGATATTGGCCATGTTAAGGCATAAAGGATGGTGGAGGGATAGTGGCGATGTTATGGCAAAAAGGAAGGTGGTGTGATAATGGCCATGTTAAGCATAAAGGAATGTGGGGGATGATGGCCATATTACGCATTAAGGAAGTGGCCATGTTAAGGCATAAAGGATGGTGGTGGGATAATGGCCATGTTATGGCATAATGAATGGTGGTGGGATAGTGGCCATGTTAAGGCATAAAGGAAGGTGGTGGGATAGTGGCCAAGTTAAGGATAGTGGCCATGTTAAGGCATGTTAGTGGCCATGTTAAGGCATAAAGGAAGGTGGGGGATAGTGGCCATGTTACGGCATAAAGAATGGTGGTGGGATAATGGCCATGTTAATCATAAAGGATGGTGGTGGGATAATGGCCATGTTAAGGCATAATGAATGGTGGTGGGATAGTGGCCATGTTAAGGCATAAAGGATGGTGGTGGGATAGTGGTCATGTTAAGGCATAATGGATGATGGTGGGATAGTGGCCATGTTAAGGCAAAAAGGATGGTGGTGGGATAGTGGCCATGTTACGTCATAAAGGAAGGTGGTGGGATAATGGCCATGTTAAGCATAAAGGATGGTGGTGGGATAGTGGAAATGTTAAGGCATAATTGATGGTGGTGGGATATTGGCCATGTTAAGGCATAAAGGATGGTGGAGGGATACTGGCGATGTTACGGCAAAAAGGAAGGTGGTGTGATAATGGCCATGTTAAGCATAAAGGAATGTGGGGGATAGTGGCCATGTTAAGGTATAAAGGAAGGTGGGGGATAATGGCCATGATAAGGCATAAAGGAAGGGGGGGGGATAATGGCCATGTTAAGGCATAAAGGAAGGTGGGGGATAATGGCCATCTTACGGCATAAAGGAAGGTGGTGGGATAGTGGCCATGTTAAGGCATAAAGGAATGTGGGGGATAATGGCCATGTTAATGCATAAAGGAAGGTGGGGGATAGTGGCCATGTTAAGGTATGAAGGAAGGTGGGGGATAATGGCCATGTTAAGGCATAAAGGAAGGTGGGGGATAGTGGCCATGTTAAGGCATAAAGGAAGGTGGGGGATAATGGCCACGTTACGGCATAAAGGAAGGTGGTGGGACAGTGGCCATGTTAAGGCATAAAGGAAGGTGGGGGATAGTGGCCATGTTAAGGCATAAAGGAAAGTGGGGAATAGTGGCCATGTTACGGCATAAAGGAAGGTGTTGGGATAATTGCCATGTAAAGGCAGAAAGGAAGGTGGTGGGTTAGCGGCCATGTTAAGGCATAAAGGATGGTTGTGGCATAGTGGCCATGTTAAGGCATAAAGGAAGGTGGTGGGATAGTGGCCATGTTAAGGCATAATGGATGGTGTTGGGATAGTGGGAATGTTAAGGCATAAAGAATGGTGGTGGGATAATGGCCATGTTAAGCATAAAGGAAAATGGGGGATAGTGGACATGTTAAGGCATAGAGGAAGGTGGGGGATGATGGCCATATTACGGCATTAAGGAAGTGGCCATGTTAAGGCATAAAGGATGGTGGTGGGATAATGGCCATGTTATGGCATAATGAATGGTGGTGGGATAGTGGCCATGTTATGGCATAAAGGATGGTGGTGGGATAATGGCCATGTTAAGGCATAATGAATGGTGGTGGGATAGTGGCCATGTTAAGGCATAAAGGATGGTGGTGGGATAGTGGCAATGTTAAGGCATAATTGATGGTGGTGGGATATTGGCCATGTTAAGGCATAAAGGATGGTGGAGGGATAGTGGCGATGTTACGGCAAAAAGGAAGGTGGTGTGATAATGGCCATGTTAAGCATAAATAAATGTGGGGGATAGTGGCCATGTTAAGGTATAAAGGAAGGTGGGGGATAATGGCCATGTTAAGGCGTAAAGGAAGGGGGGATAATGGCCATGTTAAGGCATAAAGGAAGGTGGGGGATAATGGCCATCTTACGGCATATAGGAAGGTGGTGGGATAGTGGCCATGTTAAGGCATAAAGGAGGGTGGTGGGATAGTGGCCATGTTAAGTCATAAAGGATGGTGGTGGGATAGTGGCCATGTTAAATCAAAAAGGAAGGTAGGGGATAATGGCCATGTTAAGGCATAAAGGAAGGTGAAGGATATTGCTCATGTTAAGGCATAAAGGAAGGTGGGGTATAATGGCCATATTAAGGCATAGAGGAAGGTGGGGGATAGTGGCCATTTAAAGGCATAAAGGAAGGTGGGGGATAATGGCCATGTTAAGGCATAAAGAAGGTGGGGTATAGTTGCCATGTTAAGGAATAAAGGAAGGTGGGGGATAATGGCCATGTTACGGCATAAAGGAAGATGGTGCGATAGTGGCCATGTTATGGCATAAAGGAATGTTGGGGATAGTGGCCATGCTAAGGCATAAACGAAGGTGGGGATAATGGCCATGTTAAGGCATAAAGGATGGTGGGGGATAATGGCCATGTTTACGGCATAAAGGAAGGTGGGGGATAATGGCCAGGTTAAGGCATAAAGGAAGGTGGGGGATAGTGGCCATGTTAAGGTATAAAGGAAGGTGGGGGATAATGGCCATGTTAAGGCATAAAGGAAGGTGGGGGATAGTGGCCATGTTAAGGCATAAAGGAAGGTGGGGGATAATGGCCACGTTACGGCATAAAGGAAGGTGGTGGGACAGTGGCCATGTTAAGGCATAAAGGAAGGTGGGGGATAGTGGCCATGTTAAGGCATAAAGGAAGGTGGGGAATAGTGGCCATGTTACGGCATAAAGGAAGGTGGTGGGATAATGGCCATGTAAAGGCAGAAAGGAAGGTGGTGGGTTAGTGGCCATGTTAAGGCATAAAGGATGGTGGTGGGATAGTGGCCATGTTAAGGCATAAAGTAAGGTGGTGGGATAGTGGCCATGTTAAGGCATAATGGATGGTGGTGGGATAGTGGGAATGTTAAGGCATAAAGAATGGTGGTGGGATAATGGCCATGTTAAGCATAAAGGAAAGTGGGGGATAGTGGACATGTTAAGGCATAAAGGAAGGTGGGGGATGATGGCCATATTACGGCATTAAGGAAGTGGCCATGTTAAGGCATAAAGGATGGTGGTGGGATAATGGCCATGTTATAGCATAATGAATGGTGGTGGGATAGTGGCCATGTTAAGGAATAAAGGATGGTGGTGGGATAGTGGCCATGTTAAGGCATAATGGATGGTGGTGGGATAGTGGCCATGTTAAGGCAAAAAGGATGGTGGTGGGATAGTGGCCATGTTACGTCATAAAGGAAGGTGGTGGGATAATGGCCATGTTAAGCGTAAAGGAAAGTGGGGGATAGTGGACATGTTAAGGCATAAAGGAAGGTGGGGGATGATGGCCATATTACGGCATAAAGGAAGTGGCCATGTTAAGGCATAAAGGACGGTGGTGGGATAAAGGCCATGTTATGGCATAATGAATGGTGGTGGGATAGTGGCCATGTAAAGGCATATAGGAAGGTGGTGGGATAGTGGCCATGTTAAGGATAGTGGCCATGTTAAGGCATGCTAGTGGCCATGTTAAGGCATAAAGGAAGGTGGGGGATAGTGGCCATGTTACGGCATAAAGAATGGTGGTGGGATAATGGCCATGTTAAGCATAAAGGATGGTGGTGGGATAATGGCCATGTTAAGGCATAATGAATGGTGGTGGGATAATGGCCATGTTAAGGCATAAAGGATGGTGGTGGGATAGTGGTCATGTTAAGGCATAAACGAAGGTGAGGATAATGGCCATGTTAAGGCATAAAGGATGGTGGGGGATAATGGCCATGTTTACGGCATAAAGGAAGGTGGGGGATAATGGCCATGTTAAGGCATAAAGGAAGGTGGGGGATAGTGGCCATGTTAAGGTATAAAGGAAGGTGGGGGATAATGGCCATGTTAAGGCATAAAGGAAGGTGGGGGATAATGGCCACGTTACGGCATAAAGGAAGGTGGTGGGACAGTGGCCATGTTAAGGCATAAAGGAAGGTGGGGGATAGTGGCCATGTTAAAGCATAAAGGAAGGTGGGGAATAGTGGCCATGTTACGGCATAAAGGAAGGTGGTGGGATAATGGCCATGTATAGGCAGAAAGGAAGGTGGTGGATTAGCGGCCATGTTAAGGCATAAAGGATGGTGGTGGGATAGTGGCCATGTTAAGGCATAAAGTAAGGTGGTGGGATAGTGGCCATGTTAAGGCATAATGGATGGTGGTGGGATAGTGGGAATGTTAAGGCATAAAGAATGGTGGTGGGATAATGGCCATGTTAAGCATAAAGGAAAGTGGGGGATAGTGGACATGTTAAGGCATAAAGGAAGGTGGGGGATGATGGCCATATTACGGCATTAAGGATGTGGCCATGTTAAGGCATAAAGGATGGTGGTGGGATAATGGCCATGTTATGGCATAATGAATGGTGGTGGGATAGTGGCCATGTTAAGGCATAAAGGATGGTGGTGGGATAGTGGCCATGTTAAGGCATAATGGATGGTGGTGGGATAGTGGCCATGTTAAGGCAAAAAGGATGGTGGTGGGATAGTGGCCATGTTACGTCATAAAGGAAGGTGGTGGGATAATGGCCATGTTAAGCGTAAAGGAAAGTGGGGGATAGTGGACATGTTAAGGCATAAAGGAAGGTGGGGGATGATGGCCATATTACGGCATAAAGGAAGTGGCCATGTTAAGGCATAAAGGATGGTGGTGGGATAAAGGCCATGTTATGGCATAATGAATGGTGGTGGGATAGTGGCCATGTTAAGGCATATAGGAAGGTGGTGGGATAGTGGCCATGTTAAGGATAGTGGCCAAGTTAAGGCATGTTAGTGGCCATGTTAAGGCATAAAGGAAGGTGGGGGAGAGTGGCCATGTTACGGCATAAAGGATGATGGTGGGATAATGGCCATGTTAAGGCATAATGAATGGTGGTGGGATAGTGGCCATGTTAAGGCATAAAGGATGGTGGTGGGATAGTGGTCATGTTAAGGCATAATGGATGATGGTGGGATAGTGGCCATGTTAAGGCAAAAATGATGGTGGTGGGATAGTGGCCATGTTACGTCATAAAGGAAGGTGGTGGGATAATGGCCATGTTAAGGCATAAAGGAAGGTGGTGGGATAGTGGCCATGTTAAGGCATAAAGGATGTAGGTGGGATAGTGGCCATGTTAATGCATAAAGGAAGGTGGTAGGATAGTGGCCATGTTAAGGCATAATGGATGGTGGTGGGATAGTTGCCATGCTAAGGCATAAAGGATGGTGGAGGGAGAGTGGCGATGTTACGGCAAAAAGGAAGGTGGTGTGATAATGGCCATATTAAGCATAAAGGAAGGTGGGGGATAGTGGCCATGTTAAGGTATATAGGATGGTGGGGGATAATGGCCATGTTAAGGCATAAAGGAAGGTGGGGAATAGTGGCCATGTTAAGGCATAAAGGAAGGTGGGGGATAATTGCCATGTTACGGCATAAAGGAAGGTGGTGGGATAGTGGCCATGTTAAGGCATAAAGGAAGGTGGGGGATAGTGGCCATGTTAAGGCATAAAGGAAGGTGGGGGATAGTGGCCATGTTACGGCATAAAGGAAGGTGGTGGGATAATGGCCATGTAAAGGTATAAAGGAAGGTGGTGGGATAGCGGCCATGTTAAGGCATAAAGGATGGTGGTGGGATAGTGGCCATGTTAAGGCATTAAGGAAGGTGGGGGATAATGGCCATGTTAAGGCATAAAGGAAGGTGGGGGATAGTGGCCATGTTAAGGCATAAAGGAAGGTGGGGGATAATGGCCATGTTACGGCATAAAGGAAGGTGGGGGATAATGGCCATGTTAAGGCATAAAGGAAGGTGGGGGATAATGGCCATGTTAAGGCATAACGGAAGGTGGGGGATAATGGCCATGTTAAGGCATAAAGGAAGGTGGGGGATAATGGCCATGTTAAGGCATAAAGGAAGGTGGGGAGTAATGGCCATGTTAATGCATAAAGGAAGGTGGGGGATAATGGCCATGTTAAGGCATAAAGGAAGGTGGGGGATAATGGCCATGTTAAGGCATAAAGGAAGGTGGGGGATAATGGCCATGTTAAGGCATAAAGGAAGGTGGGGGATAATGGCCATGTTAAAGCATAAAGGAAGGTGGGGGTTAATGGCCATGTTACGGCATAAAGGAAGGTGGGGGATAATGGCCATGTTAAGGCATAAAGGAAGGTGGGGGATAATGGCCATGTTAAGGCATAACGGAAGGTGGGGGATAATGGCCATGTTAAGGCATAAAGGAAGGTGGGGGATAATAGCCATGTTAAGGCATAAAGGAAGGTGGGGGATAATGGCCATGTTAATGCATAAAGGAAGGTGGGGGATAATGGCCATGTTAAGGCATAAAAGAAGGTGGGGGATAATGGCCATGTTAAGGCATAAAGGAAGGTTGGTGATACTGGCCATGTTAAGGCATAAAGGAAGGTGGGGGATAATGGCCATGTTAAAGCATAAAGGATGATGGTCGGGATAACGGCCTTGTTAATGCATAAAGCTAGGTGGTGGGATAATGACCATATTAAAGTATGAAGGAAGGTGGGGGATAATGGCCATGTTAATGTGTAAAGTATAATGTTAATGATCTAACACGCTTTGAAGAGGATGCCTATTGAAACCAGGTTTATTATGAACATTGTATCGTAATGATGCAAGAATCCAGCTAAGCATTCCCGAATAAATTCACAATTTATTATTTGCCTGTACTGGATAGGTCATACTAACCCTAACCTAAATGATAATAATTAATAATTCCCATAATATTTATGTTTTACAAATATTTCGTTTTATACACACTTTGAGACCCAAAATAGTGCTCCTATTTGTGTCAGCCGTAAGCGCAGTGGCCATGTGTCACTGCACTGTGCACTTGAAATGAGCAAGAAATAGTTAATTTTTGCCGATGACACCGTCTTTTCGGCATCAAAAGTGCGTTAGGGCGCTCTGTTTATGGAATATAAATGCGCATGGTGTGATGTTTAGTTATTGAATTCATGAAATGACGTAGCAAATGTTACCAAAGATAACAGTGAAACTGAGGTTGCCCAAATGCCCAATAAAACAGAGTTTCTCGTAGATGGAGCAGAAGGACAGCTCACTACAGCAAGTGACAGACGTCTCTATTAGAAAGCGGCATCCCGACATCCGGGAAGATTGGGGCAATAAAGGACTCAAATTAAGGAATGTAGGCGTATGTCAACATCATGTGTCAGTCGGCTTACTATCATTTGCGAAATATCGGGAAAATGCAAAAATATCTGGATGCGAAAATTGATTATTATTTCCCTTGAGCTTTCCTCCTGGATGTCAATTATCATCTTTACCCGGGGGAGTGTTAATTCGCCTGACGACGAACACGTCAAAGTGAACAGCGGCCAGGCAGGATTTTGCACAGGAGGGGGCCATCCGACAAAATACCTATGTGTGTTTTGTGTGTGTGTGTGTGTGTGTGTGTGTGTGTGTGTGTGTTTGTGTGTGTGTGTGTGTGTGTGTGTGTGTGTGTGTTTGTGTGTGTGTGGTGTACAAACGTATATATATATATATAACATAAATTATATGTATGTATATATATATATATATATATATATATATATATATATATATATATATATATATATATATATATATATATATATATATATAGTTAATTGACCTATGTAGCGGGCTGACAGTTCAGCAAAGCCATTCACAGAAGGCAGCAAAGTTATATCGTAAGAGAGAAACAACACATTATTAAAGAGACACGAACCCATATCCCTTACATAATATCCGCCTATAGCCGGCCACCACATTCCTCACGCTATATTTCCCAAACCTACTGACAAAGACCATGACAAACAGCAACATGCAGTCAGTAACTATAATGAAAAATAATTATACACGTCTACCTTAACACAGATGATGAGGTGTTAGCGTTCCACCAATGTAACTTCACAACATGTAACGTTGCTACTTATTACAATTTGTAAATTAACTATAATGAAGTTTCTATTGCCCAGTGCAAAACGACTAGATGATTTGCTTTTACTGTAATAAGGATTACAGCATGAACAAACCCTTGGAGAAAATTCGAAGGGGTGGTGGCAGATAAACGAATATCACATATACGTAAAGGAAATATGCTCCCTTCAAAGGAGAAGGTCGAGGTTTGCGAAAACATGCTAATAAGAATAATCGTGGGAGCTAGGAGACCTGATAAGAGAAAAATGGATGAACTGAGAGTGGAGGTTTATGTTAAGGAAGGTTTTAAGAAGTAACTTGTAAGGAGTAGGTTGACATTGGCTGGTCATTTGGAAAGAATGGGAGATGAAAAACTGGCAAAGATAGCAGATGCCCAGAAAGTGAAAAGGAAACGGAGGCGAGGAAGACTGAAATTGCGACGGGGATTGCATTAAAAGTGATCTAGAAAAAGAGCAACGAGGATGGAGAACAAGACCAACATATAGAAGAAAGTGGAGACTGCTGATAGAAGAAGAAGAAAACCCCAATTGATTCCATTATTATTAATGGTGAACTTATCGAAAGAGCGGACTGTTTCACATTATTTCTAGGCACGACAATGTATACATGGGATGGGAAAATAACACAGAATCAGTCGTGAAAAAGGCTCAACAAAAGATCTTCTTCCTGCGCTGACTAAAAATGTTCGGGCTGAGGAGGGAGATTCTTGATCAGTTCTTTCGTTCTACTTCTGAGAGTATTTTGCATTCTCAATATGTGTGTGGTTCGGCGACATCACCCAGCGCCGGAGGAGCAGGCTTGACAAACTGGTGAAAACAGCTTCCAAAATTGTCGGCAGTGCACTCATCCCTATAAGAGCTATATACGACAGATAAAAAAGAGCTGGCAATGTGATCTCAGGCTAAACTCACCCTGCTCATCATCTGTTCGAATTATTACCACCAGGCAAACGTCTTAGAAGCGTCAGTACGAAAATAGATCGCTATTTGGGAACAGGTATACTTACACTCCATAGGTACACTTACACTCCAAAGGCGTACGGTCCGGCGACACCAACCAGCGGCAAACAAAGAACAATACAATGAAATTTGAAAAATATATATACAAATATATATTTATATATATGTATTTATATTATATATATATATGTATTTGTCAAATTTCATCGTATTGTTCTTATGTGTGTGTTGCCGTACCGTACGCGTGTGGAGTGTAGATGTATATGTTCTCAACTAGCGGATCGATAGTGCTGAACACGAAATCGTTTTTTATTGTTAAATCTTAGCTTAACATCATAATTTTATATATAATGTTAATATACGTTTAATATTATTTGAATATAATTTGTTTTATATAATGTTTACTATAATTAAATTTTTAAAGCTAATTTGGCCGAATTCAGTTTTAATTATAATTCAATTGTCAATACCTATTTGCATTTTAAATGACATTTTAGACATTATAATATTTAGTTATTTATTAGCTTAAGAAAGTAATTTTTTTAATAGATAACGTATATTTTATAGGACATCGGATATATATTATTTATTTATTAATTATATCGAAATAATGTTTTTATTTGTATTTATTATATATATATATATATATATATATATATATATATATATATATATATATATATATATATATATATATATGTATGTATATATATATATATATATATATACATATACATATACATATACATATACATATACATATACATATATATATATATATATATATATATATATATATATATATATATACACGCACTACTTCACTCAACGCAAGAGCACATTCCTATTGGCAAATAAAGCTTTATTGTTATTATTATTATTATTATTTGATGTTCTTTTCCTACGATGCCTATTATAAAAAGGATTCGTATTTTATAGTATGCTAGCTCCGTATGTTTCCTGCCGCTATCACCCGGATGTTGCCAGGTCTACTGCTTACGTCATTAGTGATCTGCACCGACATGTGCCTTACAAACGTGTCTTCGAAAACGTCCACATTGATGTTTACTCCGAGTGATCAGTGTAGGTAAATCCGACCATTGACCTTCCGAACGTTAGATCCGTCGATATCTCAAACGGCACCACGTATATATGTGAAGGAAATGTGATTCCTTAGACTGAATATTATCTACACAACTGTATTTGTTTACGTGACACAGATACGACACTAGGAAATAAACAGAAAACATTTGTCGAAGTAATTGGACCTACACACAACATCAGTGTATTTGACGATTTGCTAAGTCTAAGGTTTAGGTATGCAGTAATATGTCATGCATCTACTCTATTGACAAATGCACCCGACTTGCATTAGCGTAGTTGGCTTCTAATGTAAATATTTGGACCTATTATTGTCAGTAATATCATAATTAATATGTTTATTATCATATACTTACTATTAATATGTTGGATATTATTAAATATATTATTTACATACAGACAGTGGAACTAACCGTTCTAACAATAGTGTGTACATTTTTAAAGATTGACTCGTTTAACATTTGGCATTTAGTAAGTGCTTCCTTATCATTGATTAGCATATCAACAGCGACACATTGAGATACTTTGCTGCATACAACACACCCAACAGCCTATAATATACACTGCTTAATTCGGTTGAAAGACCCGCTACATTACAACTAGCGCTGTTAGGTGTACTTTGGTCTAAAGGCGAGGTTTACCAAAGTGGCCTTTGGGCTAATTTCATCCATACCTTATCTGTAAGCTTCCTATGCCTGCCACGCCATCACACGTTCACAGGCTGTGAAGGTGGACTTTGGCTTAAAGTTGCATTCTGACATAATTTCCCCTTTTTA
Organism: Oasisia sp. SBJ-2009; assembly: GCA_964017155.1. NCBI lineage: Eukaryota > Metazoa > Annelida > Polychaeta > Sabellida > Siboglinidae > Oasisia > Oasisia sp. SBJ-2009. The sequence goes on from OZ024866.1 coordinate 12,940,367, forward strand.
ACGCATTTGAGAAAAGTCAATGTACACCATGACCGATATTTGCTTATTAGTATACTTTCTACCACATGTCTCACTTTGTGGATTTATGCGTTATTTGATCAACTATAAGTTTGCAACAAACAACGGCTCTGGAGTTTCCCTAAAGTCGATCTATTTTTACCATCGGTACTCTCCGGTCAACGTAAGTAAACGATGGGGCAAACTAAAAGGCGGTTCCACATATCCACGTTAGTCGCTAGAGGCGCCACTAGGCAACAATACCCTAGTTATTTAAATCATGCTCAATTAGCCATTGACCGCACAGGCGCGTAGCCAGCGATAGTTTGTATGTGGGCAACTGAACATGCCGTAAATATGGAGCGTGTCGAGCGGTGGCATCTTTGTGAATGTGGTATGCCGTTTCCGTGCGGTCTGCCAATTGTGGTCCGCCTTTTAGTGTCGCCCCCTCCTGACAGCGCTTTTCACTGGAATTCCCTTCATCGACGTCTAAACCAATCAGAGAATTCTAACTGGCGAAGCTCGCCAGGACCATTTTTCGTCTTTTGCTGCTTTTTATCTTAAAATGGCATATTATGTGAAAATAAGTTGATAGGTACTTGAGGAAAACAATATATAGTGTATGGGGAATGCTGGTTTACTGGAAAATTTCATTTTAAACATGGCGGAAGTCAGAATGCAACTTTAAGATAAAACAGACGGATTCGCAAAGAAAGGAAGAACAAGACTGACAGGTAACATTCTTCGCTGGCATCTGTCTACGCGTGTTTGAGTTTTTGGTTGGTCCAGCGTGACATGAAACATCTGGAACAGCCAAACTATGTTCACCGGTACCTCGAACTGTCGTAGCCAGTGTCACGTTTCGAAAATTAACGCAGTGTGCCTGTAAGAAATTCCAATACTTTGTAGAACTGACGAGTTGTTGATTTATGAATATGTGTAATGACGGCATCAACTTGTTGAACGAGAGAAGTATATCTGACTCAGCCAATTTAGTGGTAACTAGCCCTTGGATGGAGACGACAAGTCCGAGCAACAGGACATACCCATTCATCTGTTCCGTTCCTCTTGATAGTCAAACTCTATCAAACTGTCAATTCGCGAAACTATGACATACTATCATTACTATATAGTGGTACACACTCTGTCATGATAAATTTGTAAATATAATTTGCTCAAAAAATATTTTAATGTGCAATTAGATATATTATGTTGAAATGCGTTTTTGTCCTAATCACCCAAAAGAGAAAATGATATTGTGCTAAGACCCTACAGAGGGTTTTGTGGCGGGCTTCAAGGGTTGGGTGCAAATCAAGGTTTTCCTAGAACCTCAAAACTCAGAAATACATTTCTAAGGAATGTATATGATACACTGTTCTTCCCTTATTGTTCGCTTTATGTTGTTATATATTATTTTCTTCACGTGTATGTATTGTAAAAAGCTACAATAAATTTGATTAGAAATTTGACTACCAATTTGATTAGAAACTGGACTAATAATTTGTTTAGAAATCTCATTCAAATTTTAATTCGACATTTTATTCGAAATTGTATTCGAAATTTTATTTGAAATGTTCTTCGAAGTTTGAATGAACGTCGCGACAGCTTCTACATTACCCCCCCCCCCTCTCTCTCTCTCTCTCTACCATCCCTCCTGTGTTCCAGTGTCATTATTCAAATAGGACACAGTGGACTGTGACAGAATACACTGAAGCAGCGACAACACGTTCAACAATACCATCCTTGTCTTGCGATGTCATGATCCGAGACAGCGCGACAGTGGAGTTGTCTGAAGTCTGTCTTAGCGCCTCTCCAATATTACTTATGTGCAGATTAGCAGTGACTAATTGTAGCAGCAACAACAACGACAACGACAACGACAACGACAACGACAACGACAACGACAACGACAACGACAACGACAACGACAACGACAACGACAACGACAACGACAACGACAACGACAACGACAACGACAACGACAACGACAACGACAACGACAACGACAACGACAACGACAACGACAACGAAAACGAAAACGAAAACGACAACGACAACGACAACGACAACGACATCAATAATAAGCACAAGAACGACTATGGCAGCAACGATGACATCACCAAACTAACTATCACTACATTCATTTGGTACTTGCTATATTACTACTGCTACTGCTACTGCTACTGCTACTGCTACTGCTACTGCTACTGCTACTGCTACTGCTACTGCTACTGCTACTGCTACTGCTACTGCTACTGCTACTGCTACTGCTACTGCTACTGCTACTGCTACTGCTACTGCTACTGCTACTGCTACTGCTACTGCTACTGCTACTGCTACTGCTACTGCTACTGCTACTGCTACTGCTACTGCTACTGCTACTGCTACTGCTACTGCTACTGCTACTGCTACTGCTACTGCTACTGCTACTGCTACTGCTACTGCTACTGCTACTGCTACTGCTACTGCTACTGCTACTGCTACTGCTACTGCTACTGCTACTGCTACTGCTACTGCTACTGCAGCTGCTGCTGCTGCTGCTGCTGCTACTGCTACTACTACTACTACTGCTACTACTACTACTACTACTACTACTACTACTACTACCTGAACACACAAACCGAGAACTCTGATTCAACGCGGTTTTGTGTTCCGAATCCAACAGCGGACAAAATACGCAAATGGGATCTGCCTTCCTTAATTAATTTAAATGCCAGATCTTTGAACAGTGAAAAAGTGGACGAATTGCATGTAACTGTAGCAACACATGATGTCTCAATTGTATGTGTTAGTGAGACATGGTTTAAAGACTATATGGATTCAAGTAGCCTTACTATGCAACGGTTTTGCTTAGAGAGAAAAGACAGGGGTCATGGACGAGCCGGTGGTGTAGCTTGCTACATTAGACATGATTTAAAGTATAAGAGATTGAATGATATGGAGGTTGATGATTTAGAGGTAATGTGGATTAAGGTTATGCCAAAGAAAACGCCTCGAAAATTTTCATGTATACTGGTGGCATGTTTATATTATACTCCAAAGACGGAGTATTTAAAAATACGTGATCATTTAATCACCAGCATTGACACTGTAATGCGAAAACACCCAGAATGTGGTGTGATCATAACTGGCGATTTCAACCAGTTGCGGGATAACTTTATGAAAACCCACTATAGATTTGTCCAAGTAGTTAATGTTGTAACACGTGGACAGGCGATATTAGACAAAATATGGACGAATATGGAGGAGGTATACACCCCACCTGTTACTATCTCCGAACTGGGGTCATCGGACCATAACATGGTTTTGCTTAAACCTAAAGCGAAAAGCTCAGTTGATACTGGATGCGTGACACGGTTAACCGTAAGGTGTATGGGGCCAAAAGAAAAAGCTATTTAGGCTTGATTCATGTGCAGATCAATATTCATATTATCAAACGGTTATTAGCAACCTGATGGAAATATGCTTTCCTACTAAAGTTGTTACGAGGCATACGGCTGATAAACCATGGGTTACAGACTGGTTCAGAGACTTAGTTCGTAAACGACAGCGAGCTCACATGAGTGGTGATATGAATCAAGCAAAAATATTGCGTAATAAGGTCAACCGAGCCGCGTCGAAACTTAAGTATAATTTTTACCAAACACAAATTGCAGCAATGCATGAATCGGGATCCCACGATTGGTGGAAGCATATGAAAACAATAATGGGACTTAAAACAAATGGCAATTCATGCATGCAAGGTCTAGCTAACAAAACAACGGATGGTGATTGTGGCTTACTGGCCAATACAATGAATGATTTCTTTGTGTCTGTGAGTGACCATTTGCCTCGGTTAAATAAGAACCACAAGGTGTTCGACGTTAACGAGGAACTGCCGGATCAGTATGTGATAAGCGTATATACTACTTTTAAAGCTTTGGAGAGTGTTAAAGCCAACAAGGCTACTGGGCCTGACAACATCCCTGCATGGGTGTTAAGAAACTATGCAAATGTTCTCGCCCCTCCATTAACTGCTATTTTTAACAATTCACTAAGAAAAGGTGTACTCCCTATGGAATGGAAAATGGCCAATGTAATACCGTTGCCAAAAACAAGCCCCCCTGTGTCGATTGAAAAAGACATTAGACCAATTTCACTAACTCCAATAGCTGCCAAGGTGTTTGAATCAATAATAATGAAATGGGTGGATGAAACAATTGAAGGTGAAATTGATGCTAAGCAATTTGGAGGAATTAGCGGAACGTCCACAACAGATGTTCTTGTCGAACTGGTTCATATGTGGTATAAGGCGACAGATAAATTGAATTCTTATGTCAGAGTTGTAATGCTAGACTTTAGCAAAGCGTTTGATCTTATTAATCATCATTTGTTGCTAGATAAGCTACAATCGTATGGGTTGCCCGCACATATTTTAAGATGGATGGCAACATTTCTATTAAACAGAACTCAACGAGTAAAAATAGGAAATGAATATTCCCATTCTGGTCATCCCAATGGGGGAGTACCGCAAGGGACATTGTCTGGACCTAAATGTTTCCTTGTTTACATAAATGATTTAAGAACGACTGTTCCACTATATAAGTATGTAGATGATAGTACGTTATTTGAAATATGCGACAGAAAGGGTGTATCTGTCATTCAAGAGTCGGTTGATATTGCTGCTAGATGGACAGAAAAGAATGACATGAAAATTAATTCCGAAAAATCAAAAGAAATAATCATTAGTTTTGCACAAGATGGCAATTTCAGAAGCACTATCCCGAATATAAAAATGGATGGGAGGGATGTAGCACAAGTTTGCCATGCCAAACTATTAGGTGTGACCATTTCTCAGGTTCTGACATGGAACAAACACGTAGATACTATTGTGAAAAAAGCTGGTAAACGCTTGTACATGTTATATCAGTTAAAGCGTGCAGGGATTACACAGAAAGATCTGGTCAGTGTATATGTTAGTGTGGTGAGACCAGTTCTAGAATATGCATGTCCTGTATGGCACACTAACTTGCCCCAATATTTGTCTGACAATATTGAAGTTATACAAAAAAGGGCATTAAAATGTATTTTTCCTGGATTGGGTTACGCGGAGATACTAAGACGTGTTAACCTGGATACGTTGAATGTAAGACGGGAGAGCATTTGTCAAAAATATTTTGATAAAATTAAAGTCGGCACACATAGATTAAATTATCTGCTGCCTGACAAAAGACATACCGAGTATAATATTAGACAAGAAAATGTGTACCCGTTACCAGTTACTAGAACGAATAGATTCCGTAACTCCTTTATACCGTGGGCTTTATACAACTGTCAGTAAAAAGGTTATTAGTACGGTATGATTTGCGGTATCAAATGTATTTCTATTGTATTTGTATGATGTTTTGATGAGTCAATTGTAACCTATTGTAATGTCAATCCAACTCAGTTGAGTTGCTAATAAAACTTGTGTTATTATTACTACTACTACTACTACTACTACTACTCCTACTACTACTACTACTACTACTACTACTACTACTACTACTACTACTACTACTACTACTACTACTACTACTACTACTACTACTACTACTACTACTACTACTACTACTACTACTACTACACATAGTTCCTACCCATTCGATCTTCTCCTAAATCCATCAATTGCACTCAATCTATTGCGGTTTTACATGTCCTATCCACCACTGACCATTGAAGACTGCCATGGCGACTGAAAGAATCGTTGCTGGTTGCTCCGCTGACTAACGTGTCAACACTTATTATCAACTATTCCCTGTGCGAATGTGAGCAGAACGATTAGTCGGCCAATAAATGTTATCAAACTGTTAGAACCTTCATCACTGCGTTACAAATCGATAACCCTCTTCTCCGGTTTATCAACTTTGCGCAGGTTTGATGATTAAACCCCCAGATTTGTTCCATTTTAGCATTCCCACTGAACATTTAGGGAACGTATGGGGCAGTGAATGCTACTATCGAATCACCATCAGTGTTCGTGACGCAAACGGTGGCTTTAAAATACATTTGATGACGTGTTTAAATATGCAGTAAACCTTTCCCGGTGGCTTTATCACATCATAGCGTGTTTAATCATCGCTTGCAGTTTGATTAGATCCCTGCTCGTTTCGCGTGGGAATGTATACAGAGACTATGCATCCAACCATTCGACCACAGTTTACTATTAATACGATGAATTTGGCACTTCACATCCTGATTAATTATTTATTGATTCGATTGCACTTTTTCTCCAAAATAACCCAGCGCATGTGGCGCAGATTAGGGTACGTTTGATCAAACACGCATACCTGAGGATCCGATTTGATACTGCATTACTTGAGAGTCAGTAGGAACACTTCCATAACACCAAGGACATAAAGGACGGAGAACGTCCGCGGCTCCGATCCCGACGATCTTAGTGACTAAACATGTATACATAATATAATTCCCAAAACGACCATACAACTCGGGTCTCTCTAAGTATTTTAGACACTATATATACGGGTGTGTGTGTATATATATATATATATGTGTGTGTGTGTATATATATATATATATATATATATATATATATATATATATATATATATATATATATATATATATATATATGTGTGTGTGTGTGTACAGTATATATATAAATATGTACAGTATATATATATATAGTGTCTAAAATACTTAGAAAGACCGCTATATATATACATACATATATATATATATATATATATATATATATATATATATATATATATATATATATATATATATATACACTGTTCACAAATCTACCAACAGAGGCGCAACTTGATTATTTGCATACGATTCAGACATGAATACATAATAAATTATTGATGTTATGGTATTAACTCTATCCAATTTAGTTAGTTCGCGAACGCCTGCAAAAGTAACATTTTCAAAGACTACGTGTCGTCGGAAATGTTTGTCCTTAAGCTGTATTCACAGAAAGATAAATTAGGTCAGTAAACCGCTTAAGTACGCAGTTCACTGAACCAGTTTACCACGTGACTGTTCACATGGATGATATAAAGCGGTTTAACTCTAAATCGGCTAAAGCACGAATATTGTTTAAAGCACCAGACGATGCTTTGGTCATGT
>OZ024866.1:12952479-12969979 GCA_964017155.1 Oasisia sp. SBJ-2009
TTGTATAATATTCACATCAAATTATGTCGTCCGTCTGTTCGATATAACCCAACAATTACGAGAAGCGTCCGCAATAGCGTACTGCCATTTTATATACTCATAGAAATAGAGTGCATAGGGCGTTCAAGTCTCGCGCGCGAAAACGAGGCTGGGGACAATTGGGGGCAGGAAGTTCATATTCTCCATGTTAACGTATAGGACTTCGTTTTGTTTTTGGTTGTAATAATCGAACTGTTCCAGTCTAACTATTTCAGTTACACTGTCCGAAGGATTATTACAAGCAGAAGCAGTGGAACACTTTGCCGGTGACAATGCTCACGGATATCATGAATTTTAATCGATTGTTATGGTGGTTGCCATGGCATCACCGGCTTGTACTTGTGTTTGGCGATCTTGACTAATAATGAAAAGTGCCATTTTTCGCGCAGTACAACCTGTTTGGGGCACACGTATACATGTGTTATGATTATGTGCATTTAGACAGATATAAGTGCTTATCGAAACCACAACGTACAGCTGTGTAATATTCAGACATGCCACTTGATACGGATTACCCGTATCCGATACGGATTTTGGCGGTTTTTCAAGTGATACGGCCGTACTCCATTTTGATACTGATTTTAGCTAAATTTATGGAGACATTATTTTTAATCACATTATGTCCTTGTATGCGTCACAAAACTACAGCACAATGCAATAATCGTTTACTGTTAGTGACTAAGTAAATCGATTCGAAACGAACGAACTAAACCACCGATTAGTTTATTGTAGCGCGTAATAGATGGCGCGCTGGTAAATTTGTTGTTCTGAAATCTGCGGCAGGTGGCTCAAGCCTCAACGGGCGTGAACAGGGCGCGTGGCAGGCGCGTGACGATTATGAAAAGCAGTACAGGAAATGGAGCTCGAGGCCGCGAAATCGCCTGTATTTCTGATTTCAAGATGTTGACGCTTGCCAGTGAAACGACGATATACGCGCGAACTGCTGAGATAAATTGTTATTATTTGATGACACTGTCTGTTTTGCGGTACGCAGTTTAAACGTGCTGGACTGAACTAAAACGTCGGTAATTTTCCAGTTACCTGGCCTAAATTATTAGGGCCTTTTCAAAACTGTTTTACCACGTTTTTTCGATGTGTATGTGTTTGGAATGTCATTCTGCAGCACACCCGCAAAACGAAATCGGATATCATTTTTGTATTGTGTTTTATATCAATTTAATGTCGAGTCGCCGTAAATAATTCGATGTCACCGGGCGTGAGCAATACATAGCGCTCCCCAGACGTATCTCGACCGCAAAGCCAAAGCCATGGCGATGTCTTGCGATTTACGAATATTAACTTTTTATTCAGATATGACATATATATGACTTCTTTTTAGCGGGAGTGATGCAGAATTACATTCCAAACACATACACATACGTTTTGAAAAAGCCAGTTAACTGGAAGATCTGATTAGTGATACGGATTGATACGGATTCTTACATAATCTGAGGTCAAAAATACGGATTGCCATCCCCAAAATGTGGCATGTCTGAATATTCAAATCCCGTAAAAGACACATACGACCTAAAATTGCGGGGAGTGTGTATTATCTGCACTACATAAATCGCTATGTCTATGATTGTGTGGTAAACTCAATATTAAATCGGACATTTCATATAAGAAAGGTATAACACAAGATATTTATGTCCTGATTTTCATAGTATTCATCAGTCGGAAGTTACAACTGTCATCCATCGAATATTATTCTTGTGACCAGTCCCCAAATCAGCTCCAGTCGCGCGGCGTCTCGCTGTGTGCACGCCGTATTACGACAGTGGTGTTGATAATTGCAGGTATACATTGTGCCTACAGAGACAGTCATGACTGTCGTTATTATAGTTTTACTCAGACAACACACAGTGGGTATACGTGCGTTGACTGCCGTAATGACCTTGATTATACACAGCACTAACGAGGCTAACTGCTATTGCTGTAGCTATTGCGCCCAATTCCTGTAGCTATTGCGCCCAATTCCTGTAGCTATTGCGCCCACGAAGATTCCTTGTGTAGGCGGCGAGGGTTGTAAGCGTACGTTGGGAGAGTTCCAGCGCTGATCATTGAATAATCAGCTATAATTATAACAACGATTTGCAGGTACTGCTGGTATGTAGTGTTGAATTGTTGCTGAGCGTGCCCAATAAACACGCATCGCCACCCCTTGAGGTTCATTAAAACCTTAGACTACATATCCTTGAAACCTACGATGGGACGCATCGTCAAACAACTCATTTTAATTGTGGGTGGAACGTTTTCCTTCGATGGAAATTCTTACATAAACGAGTGGAGTCCACAAGCACCAAGGGCGCCCCACCGTGTGGGCCATGTGTATTATGGTTGCACTTTGGCCTACGTAAAATGTTGGCGTATTGACGTTACATATGCTAATCGATGCGAAATCGATAGAAAAAAAATTACGAATATTAAATCAATGTGCAAATTGTGTCTGGTGCAATAGAACAACGGCTAAAACATGGATATATCGAATATATTGGGCTTTGGTGGTTAATTTTATTCAGTTTAATAACTTGTGTACTTGGATATATACGACGATCAAATTAAATTGGCTATTACTCTTTCTGTAGTCATTGCGTGGTTCAGCATAGAACGACGTGTGTGTGTGTGTGTGTGTGTGTGTGTGTGTGTGTGTGTGTGTGTGGGTGCGCGTGTGTGTGTGTGCGTGCGTGCGTGAGTGCGTGCGTGCGTGCGTGCGGGCGTGCGGGCGGGCGTGTGTGTGCGTGTGTGCGTGTGTGCGTGTGTGCGTGTGTGCGTGTGTGCGTGTGCGTGTGCGTGTGGGTGTGCGTGTGCGTGTGCGTGTGCGTGTGCGTGTGCGTGTGCGTGTGCGTGTGCGTGTGCGTGTGCGTGTGCGTGTGCGTGTGCGTGTATAAATGAGCAACTATGCAACTATGCCAATCGACGACGTTTGAGCAGATGCGGACAGCAACAGAATTTTTTTTATTTTCATTCATCAGATAAACGTAATCACTTTGAATGGATCACACACATATACTACATACGTATACACATAGTTTGCACATACACACAAACAGACACACAAACACACACAAACACACACACATACACACATACACACACACACACACACACACACACACACACACACACACACACACACACACACACACACACACACACACATACACATCGGATGGAGAATCTTCAACTATGCAAAATAAAAAGAACTGAGTTGTGAAATTATGTTATGCATATATATATATATATATATATATATATATATATATATATATATATAACATTCTGTTACATATTATGTTGCACACACACACGCACGAATGATTCGTCCTGACTTTGACGGCAGGTATACTAAAAAAGTTAATGAGCATTAGATCATGAATTAATCAAAGCTTAGGTTAGGTGTACGCTCACCGGCAACGACTATTTGTGCCTTTCTGATACACGCATTCACATATTTAATTAACAAGAATTACTCAATTGCATACGCACTCTGTTCACATTAATTTAAAATACCACGATTACGTGCCATTGAAATATACAATTTAGGACAAAATATGAAGTCAATATCCATAGATGGCGGACGTTTACTGGTTATGAGGACATTGGAGTATTAAAGGAACGAGCATGTTTTCCAGTAGAAAATGGGTTACTCCAACGTGTGGGTGTGTGGGTGTGTACTGGTAGCCATGACTGTGCTTGTTTAATCTGGGTAAGGTAACGGCATATTTAATTGGATAAAAAACGTCCAACTTGCAGTTGCGCTTTACGTAACTCACCATAACCCACGTGACAGCATAACCGGAGCTGACGCCACCATGGCGTCGTCGCGTGCAGCTGGCACATGCGCATCGCAGCGAGCACTGACTACCTGCCTAGGGCGGGCGGCACTCGGCCCGCGGCCTGTGGAGCGATGCTATGGCTCCGACTCAACCGACGGCGGGGCGCTCGTTCCAGGAAGTGTACGGACGTCGGCGCCGCACGAGGCGTCAGTAGACGGCGCGGGCAGCACACACTTGATCGATCCCGGACGGACTGTGCGGGGCGTGTACTCGCAACCGTGGACAAGCGACGAGCCGGACGCCGGATTGCGGAAATAACCTAAGCTAGTTTCTGGGACAGGAGGCGCCCAACAGATGTAGACCACAGGAACGCGCGTGGGGACGTTGCAGCCGTGGAGCGAGTGCTCAACATACTGAGACGGCAGGAGGATCGTGACCGGCTGTTTCACAGTGCTACGCCTCGTCCACGTGCCCGTCAGCTACACCTTGGGCTGCTCGTATAAAACCCGAGCTATTTGAACAACCGCAAAGGTGCGAAAACTACCGAACGTGCACTGGACATGTTGTTCCATCTGTGACAGTAACGCTAGTTTGAACCAAAATCACATGTGGCAGCTTTGCCTAAAATATATAACACATGTATGTGTACTCGGGAGTGATATCGAAATCGATTAGACTACAGCGTCACCGCAACAGCAACTATGAATGCTCAACACAGCTTGGCATGACCTGTCTGCATATGTGAATGAAACTGAAATACGTATATATTTTTCAACAGTGAAATACCAACGGAAAGGCAATTTCTGTAGCTGCCGAAGCACGATCACGCCACAAAGTTGATACAAATTGATCTGTGCATTTATTTTCGTTTACCAGTGACCAACTTAGTATGATGAATGAATGACGATTGAGAAATTCGACTGAGACGGTCCGCACCTGATGCCGTCCACCCAAGTGTAAGATCTCATGCTATGCCTCGTCCACGCCAGTTTGGCCTCAGAACAACATGCATTGACGGTGACAGAACACATCATCGATCACTACAGTGGATGGAGCACGGCGTTGGTGTTCTATGTTCATCTGCAGTCGTGTTGATGTGTGCAGGTATCGTTGAATGCGGGTGCCGACGACATCGGTGAAAGGTGAATTCACTTCACTGTGTGCACCCTAAGAAACACAAATATATACCTAGGGACCTGTTAATTGACTGCGAGGAGTGACAATTAGCGGACTTTGCGCTAACACCATTGAGCACAAATGCAAGAATGTGTTATGGTGAAAAACCACTGCGTTAAGCGCATACATCGATGCGATTCGTTTCTGCAACGTTTCTTGAACAGGTGTGCATATTACAACAATTAGGCGTTGCATAATACTGCCGGAATATAAGTGTCTACCTGGAGTTGGTGAAACACAAACTGTTTCCCTGGTGATTAATCGCTGGCAACCCGGTGTTGATAACACCGTTTTATATCATTGTAAAATCGTTAACTTTGAAAAATATAAATGTGCTGGTCACTCGTGTCAAGCTGGACATCAACTATGACAAGTGTACGCACATTTAGTAGGACATTATACCTTCATGTATTTACACGGAGTAGACAGACCACCTGACCAAGGCATACAATTACCCATGTCATCTAACCGCAACAACCTGACAGTGCAGAAACAACTTACATAACGATCCAACTTAAATATTGCTACCGGATCTGGCATTTACAATTTGTGTAGTGATCAGCATATACAACTGACAATGATCAACATCGATAGGTAAGGTATTAATATATATCACTGTAAGTAATAGGATATCTACGTCTTATGCAATGGATTGCGTTCCACTGAAACCGACTGACTTTGGTCAGGAGTTTCCGCGTATCAGCTGTCCGGAAGTGGTCTGCCACTCACCGGAAGCGATCTGTCGACCTGAACTCCGGATTGTGGAAGCGTCACCAACTGAGTGTCCCTCGGTTCCGCTCTCGGATTGTCACAAGAGTCGCTCACTCGGCGACTTCGACATGGCCGACGACCACAACAACCCACTGACCACGCCGACGTCACCTCGCTTCCTGTCAGTGCCGCAGCTCGGACCTAAACATGTAACTATTGATCTTATATTTATTTCCCTTTATCCTTTCCAGTGTGCGTGTGCGTGTGCGTGTGCGTGTGCGTGTGCGTGTGCGTGTGCGTGTGCGTGTGCGTGTGCGTGTGCGTGTGCGTGTGCGTGTGCGTGTGCGTGTGCGTGTGCGTGTGCGTGTGCGTGTGCGTGTGCGTGTGCGTGTGCGTGTGCGTGTGCGTGTGCGTGTGCGTGTGCGTGTGCGTGTGCGTGTGCGTGTGCGTGTGCGTGTGCGTGTGCGTGTGCGTGTGCGTGTGCGTGTGCGTGTGCGTGTGCGTGTGCGTGTGCGTGTGCGTGTGCGTGTGCGTGTGCGTGTGCGTGTGCGTGTGCGTGTGCGTGTGCGTGTGCGTGTGCGTGTGCGTGTGCGTGTGCGTGTGCGTGTGCGTGTGCGTGTGCGTGTGCGTGTGCGTGTGCGTGTGCGTGTGCGTGTGCGTGTGCGTGTGCGTGTGCGTGTGCGTGTGCGTGTGCGTGTGCGTGTGCGTGTGCGTGTGCGTGTGCGTGTGCGTGTGCGTGTGCGTGTGCGTGTGCGTGTGCGTGTGCGTGTGCGTGTGCGTGTGCGTGTGCGTGTGCGTGTGCGTGTGCGTGTGCGTGTGCGTGTGCGTGTGCGTGTGCGTGTGCGTGTGCGTGTGCGTGTGCGTGTGCGTGTGCGTGTGCGTGTGCGTGTGCGTGTGCGTGTGCGTGTGCGTGTGCGTGTGCGTTTGCGTGTGCGTGTGCGTGTGCGTGTGCGTGTGCGTGTGCGTGAGCGTGTGCGTGTGCGTGTGCGTGTGCGTGTGCGTGTGCGTGTGCGTGTGCGTGTGTGTGTGTATTTGCATTAAGTGATGTACTTATTGTATATTAGATTAATATAATTGTTACTTGCACGATAGTGTGTTGTAAATACAGCTACGATAGTCAATTTTGTGAACTAAGTTATAACGTCCTCAACATTTATTGTAAAAGGCATTCGTCATATTGGACAGTGGATGATAAAATGTTGGCCATAGGTCGCTGTTTGTGTTTGTTGTTGTAAATAAGGCACTCGTAATCTATCCTGTAGTGTTTCTGGCAGAAAATCAACCTATACATCCAAACAAATGCACAATATGTATGCATGTTGCAACAGTTGAATGCATTCGTCATCACGTTCACTCTATAATAGGGTATGTGATAGGCGAACACACGGTAGGTTTCTTTTTTGTAATCCGGTGTCACCAAAAAATGGCAAACCAGATTATTGTTGTTACTAAGATATGTGCGAATGCACGTATGCAGGTTGCCATTAGTTAACGTCCCATGCATACATGAGCCAAACCGTAATGTACTACCTTAAACTATAGTTGAACTGGCAACATTTGCCACACGTTTTGCAAACACATGTCATGAATGAGATATTAATAAAACAATGTTATATTGCCTGTAATAAATGCACCACTGCAGTGAATATCTGAGCTGAGTTCACATGGTTATATTACGAGCATTCACTTACTAATGGTGTTATCTCCGACATTCGTATTTATTTTATGCTTCACATAATATCCATGTTATGTCAATGCATGGTATCTGGACGGTCTAAGTCTTGCAAATTTAACTACATCGACGGGATCAACATGCAAATGGATAACCGTGACTGTATCTACCAGCAGCACATTTAACAAGTGCAGCGAAACATAAAACGAACTTCCGGGGTGTTTTTGAGGAGTCCGTTGATCAGACTATTCTTAGTTTCCCGAACAACACTAGGCCGTGTCCACGATTGATTCTACTCGTTCTCGCCCATCGATCTCCTGCAGCAACAGATCCACTGGCTGGGCCTCTTAGATGGTCCCTTCTCATTTGATTCTACTCGTTCTCGCCCATCGATCTCCTGCAGCAACAGATCCACTAGCTGGGCCTCTTAGATGGTCCCTTCTCATTTGCCTTAGCTTGCATGCAGTACAAACGTTACCGAGAAGCATACCACTGAACGCTATAAAATCCGTTAGATAATTATCAAATGATATAAAATACTATATAATGTCAGTTGCTGGTGTTAAGTTGCTGTTGTTAAATTTACTGTTACCATTGTTTTGTATAAGATATTAATATTGTCATTCAAACACGTAGTTTAAACCTGACGGCGGAGTCGACAAATTCAATGTAACTCAAATAATATGAACATTTTGGAGCTGGAATGAAGATATCACAAATAGTTTTATTATTTTATTATGTTGTGATACTAAAAACATCGGAGTATGACATTAATTGTGATTCACTAAAACAAACTTAGGCAATCGCGATATGGAAACATACATACAAGGTCAGTATAACCGTGTCAATGGTAGATTACTATAACAAAAGCAGCACTTTGCGTATCTTTAACATGTGGTTCAGGCAAGTAGTAATCCTTACCGACGTGCTACGACTGAGGTTTTATGGGCTGTTTACTTCAGTCGTGCAGCTGTTGGATGTGTCGTCATTGACCTTGTTTCGCAGTAGAAAACACCACAGCAGAGACTGAGCTAATGATATAACAATCTTGTAGCAAATGCATATCGACAGATTTGAGTGTAAATGGTTCAAATTATTCAAATATGTAAGACGACATTTTCACAATCGTTTTATAAAATGTCAGTGTTGTTTTGAATTGTTTGAATAAAATACACCTGAATTAATTTTACAACTGCTAAATTGTGGAAGATATTAATGTAAAATCAGTAACGGTTAATACAGGACATAATAATAATAATTATAATTATTATTCAAACACTGTGATAATGACAAACCAAATGTTAGTAGGTCAATTTCATAAGCAAATGTAAATAAAAAAACATCAATTAACATGATATGAGTGCTTAAACGTTAATAGTCATACACACGTATATACAAGTAGTGAGTGACTCGCTGTGCAAAACACAAGGTCTCCATCTAGCCATACGCTACTTATATCGTTCGTGGTTTTCTCAGTGGAATCACCTGAGGAGTTTATAAAACATGTGTACGAGTTACCATGTTCTGATATGATATTACTATGCCCATTTGAAGTACGTTTTATTTGTACGTCGAACATGAGTGTATGTAATATTTAGAAACACACACACGTTTATATATATACACACATAGAGGAAATACTACACACACACTACAAAAAAGAACACTCACACCCACGTAGACACAGACACACACACAAGCACTCACAAAGTTACACATATAAAGAAGCACGTACATACACACACAAACACACACACACAAACACACTCAAACACACACTCACACACACACACACACACACACACACACACACACACACACACACACACACACACACACACACACACACACACACACACACACACACAAACAAACTGCAGTACCTTAGAGTGTCTATGGAATAGACTCCTCTAGTGTAAGATGTTGTTCTTTCACAATTTCCTGTTGTCAGCTGTACTGTTGCTCGTAGTTCCGTTCTTTGGTTTCCGGTTGGTTGTCTTGTTGTTTTCTTAATGTTTGCGCTAATATTAATTGCAAATTGCAAATGTTGCGTGATGGTTCTTTGTGACGATGTTCTGGCGACACGACGCGACGCGACGCGACGCGACGCGACGCGACGCGACGCGACGCGACGCGACGCGACGCGACGCGACGCGACGCGACGCGACGCGACGCGACGCGACGCGACGCGACGCGACGCGACGCGACGCGACGCGACGCGACGCGACGCGACGCGACGCGACGCGACGCGACGCGACGCGACGCGACGCGACAGTTGGATATAGGGTAGTAATGGTGTCGTCCAAAATTAGGAGGATATAGCAGCTGTGATTTTGGCCTATCAATTTTGCTGACTTCAGTAATCAATTATCACATGAACACGGTCAGAAAAGTACGAAGATGAATATGCGTATCGTATGCCATATGGGAGCATTAGTGGACATGTATCCATAAGATGTGGTGTTGGTTGGAACTGGCCTATCTCAACCATCAGTGCTCGGCGAATTACTTATTAAACGTATGTCACGTAACCACAGCCACACACCTTCACGTCCAGCTGGTCAACGTCAACTGTGGGTTTATCAGCAGTGCACGTGCACTCGACCCAGCACCCAACGACCTGTGGTCAGACAATAAGCTTTAAGAATAACATATTTTATAACATATGTGAAGGCTATATTTTAAGAGGAATGCCGTTGTGTCACACATATCATATGGAGGTTGTACATTGTAATCGATGTTAGTTTATCGGGAAACGTGACGACATGTACTTACACTACGCCAGTCACACATGTTTCAACAAGGTTGTGGAGGCAGGGAGCGGGAGGCAGGGAGTGGGAGGCAGGGAGTGGGAGGCAGGGAGCGGGAGGCAGGGAGTGGGAGGCAGGGAGCGGGAGGCAGGGAGCGGGAGGCAGGGAGTGGGAGGCAGGGAGTGGGAGGCAGGGAGTGGGAGGCAGGGAGCGGGAGGCAGGGAGCGGGAGGCAGGGAGCGGGAGGCAGGGAGTGGGAGGCAGGGAGTGGGAGGCAGGGAGTGGGAGGCAGGGAGCGGGAGGCAGGGAGTGGGAGGCAGGGAGCGGGAGGCAGGGAGTGGGAGGCAGGGAGCGAGAGGCAGGGAGTGGGAGGCAGGGAGTGGGAGGCAGGGAGTTGGAGGCAGGGAGCGGGATGCAGGGAGTGGGAGGCAGGGAGCGGGAGGCAGGGAGTGGGAGGCAGGGAGCGGGAGGCAGGGAGCGGGAGGCAGGGAGCGGGAGACAGGGAGTGGGAGGCAGGGAGTGGGAGGCAGGGAGTGGGAGGCAGGGAGCGGGAGGCAGGGAGCGGGAGGCAGGGAGCGGGGGGGCAGGGAGCGGGAGGCAGGGAGCGGGAGGCAGGGAGCGGGAGGCAGGGAACGGGAGGCAGGGAGTGGGGGGCAGGGAGCGGGAGGCAGATAGCGGGAGGGAGGGAGCGGGAGGGAGGGAGGTCATAAACAATTTCAAGAAGTGAAAAGTTGGCCTAAAATAGGTGGGATTGGTGTGAGGTGGCCCCCTCAAATATGCCGAGAGTTTGGCGACCATGGGAGGCTGGTGGTTGGGTAAAAACAAGTAGTTTATGTACATTTCCATGAATGCAAATAGGCGGCATTTGCGTAATATCAATACAGCACAATGTATTATACATGTCAAACCTACTACACAAACAAACGGCCCAATAGATAAATGCATAGCGGATACGTCTTCTTTGAATAATGTACGTCCCTTGGCGATTACCAGTACAATTAATACTCCTGATAGAGTCGCTCACAGCGGTCGGTAAGGCTAATTGGCCGCAGGATAAACCTGTCCCAGTAGGGGCCACTTTGGTCTTGTTCGTTATTGCTGGCTACAATTCTCTTGTGTTATTTTCGTTGCGGCCGCCGTTTTTATTCCAAATATTTATTACGTTCCCAGCAGACATTTAATTTCCAATCGAGATATAGCGCTCTAACCTCACTACACCAAATCATTACCTACCAAGCGTTTTGCTGTGTATTTGTTCCAATGAGAATCCATAGGCACATATTGACAACGTGAATAGTAACGTTAAGTCTGATTCATCACCCCGACATCGCTTGCATTTTTAGTGTACACGTTGTAAAGTTGAATATCGATTCAGTGACTTGGAGCTTCTGGGACGTGACGTGCACGGAGATACCATTGTGAGTGAACGTGGATTTCTTTAGGACAACCACGAACCATATCGTTTGGGACATGTGACAAGGATTTACATATTTGGTACCAACACACTACAGATTGCTGGTGCTAATAGCACACGAATCAGAAATGTAGTTGTCGGATAGCCGGTTTACGAAGTGATGTTGCCGTTTACAAATTATTAATTATCAATAATTTACCGTTTTGGAAAATAATTTCAGTACGTAATTGTTTTCTTTTAAATGTGCTATGCTACCACTAAATGGCTATGGGTGTATAGAGATGACTGGTAGATATAGCACAAAATACTTTTTCAATCTTCAATCTAAACAAAGAGTACAACGTTGTTGTATGATATTTTTGTAAACCGATGCCTCCCTCTCTGAGTGTGGTTCGTAGCTGAAATTATTCGCAACCGGGCAAGGCACATAGACAGATAACTTCGTTTTTTACGTTCGGCTGAGACAAGCACACACGAAATTGTTGCAAGCGCCATCTGTGTTTAAGGAAGTGACTGATATCTACGTCTATGTACAATAATTGAGAGCAACTCTGTGTCACGCAGTTTTTCCTATTCACCATCCTTTGATATAGTCCCGTTTTCTGGGTGTCACGCAGAGAACGAGACTATATCAAAGGATGGCGAATAGGAAAAACGCGCTAACTGTAGAAAGACGCGACGTAGTAAGTTCGATGGATTTCTGTAACTGGCATTTAGTGTAATATGTAACATACTTATTGACTTTGTAGTGGCGTAGTGGCGCAGTGACTACAGGTTCCGCCTCTCGACCAGGGCAATCCTGTGTTGCCGTGTAAAACCTTGCATTGCTCCAGTTCAGTGAGCTGTATTTATGATTGCCTAGCAAATACGCACCACAGTCTACAGACAGTGGTGGCTATTTGTGTACGAATAATGTTCACGCATTAGGTGCCGCGTGGCTGGATGTTTCTTGAGAGAAGTAGAGATTGTGATGGTCTGTCAGGGAGTAGTGCGAAGAGCTTTGAGTAATCCTGATAATATGATATTGCGCTGTATTAGAACTTACCTTTAGTTGCAGAGTAACTGTTGTAAACGTGGCAGCCACGTGGTTTTAACCGTAAATTAAAAAAGCCATAACATGGTATACAGTCAAATAAGTTACTACTACTAGAATCGTGTTTGATGAGGATATCGATGTAGTTGTGTCCTAATGCTGCTCTCTTCGGTGAACGGTGACTCATATTTGTGCGATAAATTCTCTGCAACAATCGTCACAGTGTACGATAGGTGTAGACGCTGCTAGAAGGCCAAGGCGACGATCGTGAAGTTGTGGGTAGTTAGTGTTTACGTTTCATCTACGTGTATCTTTCCCTGGTATCTGCCCCGCCTCCGCGGTTGTGTCTACAGGAATGTGTGTGGCTTAAGTGCTTTAGTGCCACTATTAACAAGCTAGCATATCTAAATATGCAGCTATACACGTATAAACTATGTATGTAACCTATGCATGTATGTAAACTATGTACGTAAACTATGTATGTATGTAAACTATGTACGTAAACTAATTTATGTATGTATGTATGTGTGTATGTATGTATGTATGTATGTATGTATGTATGTATGTATGTATTTATGTATGTATGTACGTATGTATGTATGTATGTCTGTATGCATGTATGTATGTATATATGTATGTGTGTATGTATGTATGTATGTATGTATGTATGTATGTATGTATGTATGTATGTATGTATGTATGTAAATATATATATATATATATATATATATATATATATATATATATATATATATATATAATTTATGTATGTATGTATGAATGTATGTATGTATGTATGTATGTGTGTATGTATGTATGTATATGTATGCATGTATGCATGAATCATGTTTATATGTATGTATGTATGTATGTATGTATGTATGTATGTATGTATGTATGTATGTATGTATGTATGTATGTATGTATGTATGTATGTATGTATGTATGTATGTATGTATGTATGTATGTATGTATGTATGTATGTACGTAAGTACGTATGTACGTATGTACGTATGTACGTATGTACGTATGTACGTATGTACGTATGTATGTATGTATGTATATATGTGTGTATGTGTGTATCTAAGTTGTACACGTATTGCGTACATATGTCTGTCTGTCTGTTTGTTTTTTGTTGTGGTTGATTTTTGTTTGTGTGTTTGTGTGTTTGTGTGTTTGTTTGTTTGTTTGTTTGTTTGTTTGTTTGTTTGTTTTTTGTTTGTTTGTTTGTTAGTTAGTTTGTTTGTTAGTTTGTTTGTTTGTTTGTTTGTTTGTTTGTTTGTTTGTTTGTTTGTTTGTTTGTATGTCTGTCTGTTGGTTTGTTTGTTTGTTTGTGTTTATGTTAACATTTTACCATTAGCCTTTTCCTTGACGGATTGTAATAAAGACGCAAAATTGCTAGTCCGATTTCATGAACGAAACAAAACCTTTACGTTTGCATCCGATACTATTTTATTAAAAGAGGCTTATAAAATGAATTGTTTAATGGTTCGAATCATTACACAGTCTAACGACAATGTTGCATATATCTGTATACGGAAAGGAGGTAAGCATTGTATAATATACTCACGCAACCCCTCTGTCGTAGTTGAGCGTATGCTCTATTTGAACTGAAGTGTATACTATTGATCAGCTAAGCTCATTATCCGTAGCAGTCTTATACCAATTAAGTGTACGCATTGAATGGTAAAAGTTATTCAACCACACATATTGTGAGGTATCGCACGAGTGGACAAGGCCGTCCAGAAATGAACAAAACAAATTAGACATGACGCTAGAATGGTCAACATGGTTCTTGCAGTCACGTGCTGTTAAATAGTCCATACACCAAAGGTCGCCGAACCGTTATCGACATAACTCATTCGCCATACTATCAGCCTGTATACTGGAAACATTGTGAGTATTACTAATTAACATGATAATAAGGTACATGAATGGATGATAATACATATGGTTCGATTATGTATGTATATTGTATTGAAATACGAAGCTGTGCATTAGTTTAACTTGAGTTAATTTCAGTCGAATTTGGTGTTGTATGACGTCTTGTCACTAAGATAGGGTGACCATATACACTATGAGCTATGGGCAGTGAGGGCGAGTTCAACTTTGGAACTCCCCTGGCTTCGCTGGCTCATTCTTGGGACGAAATCTTCGACACTGTCTTCTGTTGCAGATTCCCAACTTGTATGATAACATCTTGTTTGTTGTTTTCTTCCAAACTCACGAGCTTTCTGGGGGTATTTCGCGGATGATTTTTGTGAAGAACAATTCAAATAAACTTAAATCAAACATCCATGTCGGTCTGCGAGTATTGACGAACGTTGAATGGAGAAGGAGAATTGTCGCATGGTGATATAAATGTTCTGTGTTTCCACGGATATGCCGACACCTATGCACTGAATGGTTTGGTTTGCGTATAGATAACTGCGCTAGTGTACTGAGACGAGGCACCACGCGGTAGGCCTTCGGCGTCGGCCTGTCGACACCCGGGGACGATAAGATGCTTCTACATCCGAGTTTATTACCCAGTCGTCATAACCAGCTTATCCGTATTTAGCTATGAAACAACTTATCCTCGTGGGCTTATCTGCTGATTAGCAGACGCACTGGGAGATAGAGACTGTAACCCGCAACCTAGTCCCGCTTGTAACGGGAGAGTTATTCAAACGTATCACTCACTATCAACGTCACTTTCACAACCTTTGTGATACATATGTCATGTGCTAATTTGCTTATGCTACGAACCGTGGTGTTATATATTATTGTTAATTCGTAACTACTTCAAATGTATGTACCTGTATTTGAAATAGTGTTCCAGTAGGTGACTTACTGCAGCCAGTGACAGGCGACTGTTGGCCATCTCCTCACTCGCTGTCGCCAGTGCTCAGACTCGCCACGGGTTTCTTTCATTCTTCCTTTTTCATTTTTTTTTCTTAGCTTTTATTACACCACCTTCTCTACCAACGGCCTTCAAAATTCAATATATATTTTGTTTTGGACTCCATCCCTATTCCACTATTTCTATTAATTCTTTGCGAAAGTTCCGTGTTGTTACATACCGATAGATTACAACAGCTTTCTACTTTGAAGCTTTCGTTCTCGACTTCGTAAACGAGCATTTTTCTGTTTTTTTTCTTGCATTCTGATCAGTTTCTTCTAAAACATTCAGCGAATACGTTCTCATTGTCGAAGACAGTTCGCAACCCCCGTCCCATACAAGGCATAGTCTATTGTCTTATAGCAATTGTTACAACCAATAACGTAATAATCGCCTGTTAATGTAATAATTGCCTGATAATATAATAACTGCGTGATAATGTAATAACATCACCTGATAATATACTCAACTTGCTGCCTGATAATGTAATAATGTTTGCCTGATAATGTAATACACACCTCTAGTCTGATAATGTAATAACTTTCGCCTGATAATGTAATAACGTACACATTTCACGTAGGACTTAGTCGTTTTGGTGGATTTCATGTAGGTAGCATGCACTTAGTCTATTTTGTCTATTTCGTCTATTTCGCAATACTACAACTTTTGCTAGTGGGGTCTTTTTAGATTAAATCCAATATGCTGGATCAAAATCCCACCAGGTCCGGGTTTTGAGTAATGCATTCTCACAACATTTATGAATGGCGGGTTGGTGTAATATGCTACTTTACGACTGTGGGCTTCATTGATAACGAACTTGTCTGCGCAAATCCTGGTATAGATGATCTCACAAGTGTTCCATAATAATGCTATGATGTCAGGGTATCGAATGACCACAGGCGTGGGGTTTGCCGGTTCAATCCTAGTGTGAAAGTCTGATGAATAAATGGTTTATTAAGGAATGTTTTATATAGGTTTTATTATGTTTGTCGACACTTTTGTGTCTGGCAATTCTCCCATGATGTGCTCAAGATGAAACAAAATATATGTGTGTGTATATATATATATATATATATATATATATATATATATATATATATATATATATATATATATATATATACATGCATACATGCATAAATGCATACATGCATACATGCATACATGCATACATGCATACATGCATATATGCATACATGCATACATGCATACATGCATACGTACATCTAGCTTTAGCAGTTTGAAGAGCAATCGAGAGGAATGCCGGCGAGGCGATGAAAAGCCGAAATAGTTGGCAGCAGATTGCGCAAACAAATATAACATGTAATAGAGGAATGTATTGCAAAATATATGTTTGAATTGTGGTCGAACTGCCTTATTTATTTAATGTAGCTGTATCTTGCTTGTGCCATTTCAAACTCACTGTGATTTCTTCACAGTTATTCTTGGAACTGTTTGGTGGTTAATTTTAATTTCGCGCTATGTAGATGAACGCATACTTACCTAGGATTCGTTGCGCATAGCCTAAATGAGTGTGTGTGCGTGAGGGTGTGTGTGTGTATGTGTGTGTGTGGGTGTGTGTGTGTGTGTGTGTGTGTGTGTGTGTGTGTGTGTCTGCGTGCGTATGTGTGTATGTTTGTGTGTATGTGCGCGCGCGCGTGTGTATATATGTGTGTATGTGTGTATATGTATATATACATATGTAATATATAACGCATAACATTTAACACGTCAAACGTAACATATATCACGTAATACGTAGCATGTAACACGTATCACGTAACATGTAACACATAACAGGTAACGCTTGACATATATCACGTAACACATAACACATCAACACGTAACATGCAACGGGTAACATGTAATATGTAACACGAAACATATATCACGTAACAGCTAAAAATGTAATACGTGACGTGTTCCACGTAACACGTAATAGGCACGGGCGCCGATCGGTGGGGGACGGGGGGGACGCGTCCCCCCACTTTTCAGGGCGGGGGGACAGCATAGGAATTGTCCCCCCCACTTTTGAGTTCAGAAACATTG
>OZ024866.1:12974979-12984979 GCA_964017155.1 Oasisia sp. SBJ-2009
CATGTTGTGGATGTACTTGACACATGTTGGGGATGTACTTGACACATGATGTGATATTTGACACCTGTTGTGGATGTACTTGACACATGTTGTGGATGTACTTGACACATGATGTGGATGTACTTGACACATGATGTGGTATACTTGACACATGATGTGGCATACGTGGCATATGCTGCGGATGTACTTGACACATGATGTGGATGTACTTGACACATGATGTGGATGTACGTGACACATGTTGTGGATGTACTTGACACATGTTGTGGATGTACTTGACACATGATGTGGATGTACGTGACACATGATGTGGATGTACTTGACACATGTTGTGGATGTACTTGACACATGTTGTGGATGTACTTGACACATGATGTGGATGTACTTGTCACATGATGTGAATGTACTTGACACATGATGTGGATGTCCTTGACACATGTTGTGGATGTACTTGACACATGATGTGGATGTACTTGACACATGATGTGGATGTACTTGACACATGATGTGGATGTACTTGACACATGATGTGGATGTACTTGACACATGATGTGGATGCACTTGACACATGATGTGGATGTACTTGACACATGATGTGGGTGTACTTGACACATGATGTGGATGTACTTGACACGTGATGTGGATGTACTTGACACATGATGTCGATGTACTTGACACATGATGTCGATATACTTGACACATGATGTGGATGTACTTGACACATGTTGTCGATGTACTTGACACATGATGTGGATGTACTTGACACATGATGTGGATGTACTTGACACATGATGTGGATGTACTTGACACATGATGTGGATGTATTTGACACATGATGTGGATGTACTTGACACATGAAGTGGATGTACTTGACACATGTTGTGGATGTACTTGACACATGATGTGGATGTACTTGACACATGATGTGGATTTACTTGATACATGATGTAGATGTAGTTGGCAATAGGTTTAAAGGGATTCGTTAGCACCAGAAATTAATCCTTTCGTGTCTCAAACTACAATGAAAGAGAGTTCATCGAGAACATTGAACTATGTATAATTTACACAATCATATAATTATAATTATGTCTTGTAATTATACATATACATCTTTGTTTCACTAGAATTGTGTTTTGTTAATCACTGATAACTTATAATATATATATATATAGATATATATATATATATATATATATATATATATATATATATATATATATATATATATATATATATATATATATATATATATTATAAGTATATGGATATACGTGACACATGATGTGGTATACTTGACATATGATATGTATATATACTTGACACATATATATAAATTAGAAACTCCGCATAAGCGCAGTTATTTTTGATACAACGTATATTCGATCTACGATCACGGTAATTACAATGATTAATAAAACATAATAATGTTTAATTAAAAGTAATTAATCGAGACACCACACCACACCACAGGCTTGAAATAAAACTGGTCCGAGAAATCACTTGTCGATTTATGCGTTATGTACTTTTATCCCCTATGTGTAGGCAGTTCTAGAAATATTAGTGGACTGTCTCTCTGAAAATATTATTTAAAAAGTAGATAGTTTTTTTATGTGGAGATTTAAATAACCATATCCTAAAACATTCTAGCCACTTGGTACTAACATTTTTCTTGACCCTCTGCATAACCTACGTCCTTATTTTCTATTCACTAAGCCAAATACATTTATTAGAGATTCAGTTATAGAGATTCAGTCATTCCTTTGATAAATGTCATAAGTAAGCAAACTACAAACCGTGCCAACACTGACCAGTTCTTATATTATAACTGTAAACGTAGGGATAATGAGTAGTGTGTGTTTATAAAACAGTTTTCGTCAAACGCTATTTGAGCATAGTATCAATATATGAGAACATGTGTTCGAACAACTGTATTATTAATGAGACTATCAATCAATTTATGAAGTAATTTGCTGGAATTCATTACGTTCTAATACTGCAATTAAGTCAACATTTCATTGTCGTACACTTAAATGGGGCTTTGTCGACAAATAGTAATAGTATATGTATAGTAGAAAGGTAATTGCTAAAACATATGACTATAATTATTGTATTGTACATTTTACGATATGTAATATATTGTCATGTATTATAAGCAGATATTTTATAGGGGTATAAAACTATTATATTTTGTTTCGGTATATCTCTTTTATCGACAACATTGTTTTGATGTATCACACATTGTATATTGTTCTTGAAAGTTAGAAAAATATATATTAATATTATTCTTGTTATTATTATGAATTCAAGAATGTGTTCGTTATTTAACCAAACGCAAATGATGTAATACGTTTGTGAACGTATATAACTTATATAGGTTGTTGCACCAAGACACTGCTGGCTCGTGTATTGCTGGCTCGTGTATTGCTGGTTCGTGTATTGCTGGCTCGTGTATTGCTGGTTCGTGTATGTCTGGCTCGTGTATTGCTGGCTCGTGTATTGCTGGCTCGTGTATTGCTGGCTCGTGTATTGCTGGCTCGTGTATTGCTGGCTTGTGTATTGTCCGCTCGTGTATTGCTGGTTCGTGTATTGCTGGTTCGTGTATTGCTGGCTCGTGTATTGCGTGTGAGATGAAGCAGCTAATCAACGGCAAATTATCTCAGTTCTCGGCAATGTAAATACTGAAAATTCGTTATACACACCGTAATGCACTTACCGTGTTTACATTGGTACAGAGAGGCGGTGGGTAGTGACGACTAGCAAACAGGCCATCGGAGATACATGTTGATAGCTTTTCCTGTTTAGCAACAATTCGCGTTACATCGAAGTCGCATGTTATAAGCAAGAATACAATATATTAACGTGCAGTAGTATTGGATGTATAAAACGATCATGTTGTTCATGATAAGCCTGCACATTGACTCCGATTACCACCAGTACAAATAGCACATCAAGGCTAGCTATGTGGACGGCAATAGGGCACGCAATATGCAAACTGTTCACATTTTAATACTTCCGCTTTTTGTAGTTAGTTCTTTCATCATATTTTCATATTTTCTTCACGCGAGATTGCAGCAAGGTTTTAACAACTCCTGGAAATCGACCTAAACAGCAGAGTGTGGGGACAACATTCACCAGTATTGTAGTAAAATATACACTAACATTCACACAAGTAATATATTATTTTCTGGCATGCATATCATTGTCCCCATTAACCACGTCAAAATTTTACTTCCACAATGACCCTTAATGCGCTAATTATACCAAAATGTTGATCAGCCGATGACATTTTGATTTCAGAGTCTCGACTACAATGTCGTCGAAAGTCAGCGATTTCTACGCGAACAGGAGCACGTAAAACCTGAAGTAAGTCCAAAATCGAATAAAAGATCCTTGCACGCCTGATTAGTCTATTCTTGAGCACGGCAAGGCTTCATTGCACGTCAGTCTTACGCAGCTCAGCTCAGTTGGTTCAAAGCTAATGATGCAGTGTGTTTGCGGGCGTAGCTGTGCCACCACAGACCACTCCCACGTAGTGCCGTGCCACTCCCAGGTAATGCCGTGCCACGCGGCGACGCAACCAGTTTGACTTATACTCCTTAATTACCATGGCAATTAATGTGATGCGCATTTCGGGCACAAGACGTTACAATACATTTAATGAGTGCTATGTACATAAGAAACTTGCGTAGTAACCTAATATATTGTGTCTAGCATAGATAACACGTTTACCCTACATTAGTCAATTATATTATTATTATTATTATTATTATTATTATTATTATTATTATATCACGCTCCTTGCTGCATTGCATGGTCTTCCAGTTTAAGCTGGTTAAGCTGATCCACAACGTTGGCCGTCCATTTTATGTATTTATATATATATATATATATATATATATATATATATATAGTATATATATATATATATATATATATATATATATATATATATATATATATATATATATATATATATCATAGTTTCTTGGTGGCACTGAGTTTATGACAAATTACAACCTTTCTGACCAATAAAACCTGCAAACAGAGAGTATCCGGTTAGCCTTAAGTTTCATTAACGTACCTACATGATTAAATTCACTAATTTAATCATCCATTCATTCACTCATTAAACTGCTTGCACTGATTGGTGGAATGACTCATTAAGTGGTCACTCGTTTTATACACGCAGCCACTCGTTCACTTTAACTCACTCATTCACTCACTAATGATTTAGTTCGGTAATCAACAATTCCATTTATTCACCAATTCGATCACTTCCCCATCGTGAAACGACAAAGTGCATACATCACTCTTACAATTTCCCTTACATATAATCCACAATTTACCTATCAATCATGCCGTACTTTTACTCTTCATTACTTCACAATAGCCATCACATTGCACACGATCCCAAGAAAATACCCAAGACTGACGGCTGAGCAAAACACATACATAAACAAGTGATACACACGACTGTCGGTTGTCCCAAGCACATAAACGTACAGGTGATACACACAACTGTCAGTTGTGCCAACCACATACACGGTGATACACACGACTGTCGGTTGTGCCAACCACATACACGTACAGGTGATACACACGACTGTCGGTTGTGCCAAACACATACACGTACAGGTGATACACACGACTGTCGGTTGTGCCAACTACATACACGTACAGGTGATACACACGACTGTCGGTTGTGCCAAACACATACACGTACAAGTAATACACACGACTGACGGTTGTGCCAAACACATACACGTACAGGTGATACACACGACTGACGGTTGTGCCAAACACATACACAAGTAATACACATGACTGGCGGTTATGCCAAACATATGCACAAGTAATACACATGACTGACGGTTGTGCCAAACATATACACAAGTAATACACATGACATGACTGATGGTTGTGCCAAACACATACACAAGTAATACACTTGACTTACGGTTGTGCCAAACACATGCACAAGTAATACACATGAATAACGTTGCGTCAAACACATACACAAGTAATACACATGACTGACGGATATGCCAAACACATACACAAATAATACACATGACTGACGGTTATGCCAAACACATGCACAAGTAATACACATGACTGACGGTTGTGTCAAACACATACACAAGTAATACACACGACTGACGGTTGCGTCAAACACATACACAAGTAATACACATGACTGACGGTTATGCCAAACACATGCACAAGTAATACACATGACTGACGGTTGTGCCAAATATATACACAATTAACACACATGACGGACCGTTGTGCCAAACACATGCACAAGTAAAACACATGACTGACGGTTATGCCAAACACATGCACAAGTAATACACATGACTGACGGTTGTGCCAAACAGATACACAAGTAATACACAGGACTGACGGTTATGCCAAACACATGCACAAGTAATACACATGACTGACGGTTGTGCCAAACACATGCACAAGTAATACACTTGATTGACCGTTGTGCCAAACAGATACACAACTAATACTCATGACTGATGGTTTGCCAAACACACACACACACACACACACACACACACACACACACACACACACACACACACACACACACACACATACACACACACACACACACACACACACACACACACATACACACACACACACACACACACACACACACACACATACACACACACACACACACACACACACACACACACACACATGTGCCAAACACATGCAAAAGTAATACACATGACTGATGGTTGTGCCAAACACATATACAGGTGATCCAGCGAACAGCCGTCATGCGATGGTTCTTAAACTTCCTCATCGGAGCTTACGTCGCCGTCATTGCCGTAGTCGTAGCCCAGTGCATCACGTACATCTCCAAGCTGAAGTATATGGCCGTCTATCACCGTATCCTTTTGTCCGTGTCACACACAGTGTGACATTCTGCAAACATAAATGTTTCAAATATCCACTACAATAGGACGCGGAGTGCTCCGTCGAGGTACCTTTGCCAATAATATTGATAAAGGTCACGAAGAGGCGAACAACATAATATATAATGTATGTGGTCATCGTCTGCAATGCTCCAGGATGTGTAAGTCTCGAGTCTCGCGCAAACTGTCGCTAGTCTTTATATACAATTTGCGTGAATTGGGTGTGACATCCCAAGACAGTTACATCAATATGTCCAACATCTGTTTTGTCATTGGTTGGAGCCGCACTGACGCTCAACTCTGACATCGGGTCGGTTTGTTTTCATATGCAAAATGCAAAAGCAAATGCATTGCACTAAAATGATTTTTCTAACAATTGCTTTGCAAAACATAATTATTATTACGCAAACGGCAAGCTTACATTAGCGTAATTAGTCTAGTCCGAAGAGGGGGGTACCATTCACCCCCGGAAATATACTTTTAATTGGCATCACTACATCGAAAAAAATACGTAGAAAACGGTTTGCTATGTTAATAAGTCAGCAAAATGTCCCACGTATCGTTTTTATGCAAATTATATAATACTAAATACAGTATTTTGCTGTATCTCAGCCAATGTAGCAAGTAAGTTGAAACGGTTTTTTGAGGGCATCTACTTACAAATTCGTGTTGTTTTTAGCGACCACACGTTGATATGGGGATCGATTCAAGGTATTTTAAATACAAAATTCCACTAAGTTAATTTACCAACTCATTTACTGATCCATATAAATAGCAAGCCATAATGATTGTTTCTTAGCTGCCGCGCCTCAGCCGTCTAGAACATCGCTACGGAATGGCTGGCTCCGTGCTAGCATGGATGCGGTCATATATAAACGATCGGTCGCAGTGTGTAGATCTACAAGGTGGTGCTTCCAGCAAAACGGGCGTCGCTTGTGGCGTACCTCAAGGATCGGTGCTGGGACCTCTGTTGTTCTGTGCGTACACAGCTCCTATCGGTGATATCATCAGGAGGCACAATCTCGGCTTCCACCTATTCGCTGATGACACCCAGCTGTACATCAAATTTTAGATGACAGAAATTAACAGATTTTTGTCATTACGCCGAATTGATCAGTGCTTAGACGATGTTCGTGCAAGGATGGGCGACAATCAGCTGAAGGCGCTATCATCACGCAATAATCGAGCGATCCACAACATCACCGTGATCAAAATAGGCGACTGCGACATAACGCCAAGTACTACTGGCAGAAACATCGGCGTTATATTTGACATGGAAATGTCAATGGTCAGCCATGTTAAACATGTCTGCAGTACATCATACTACCATCTACGTGCCGCCATCTCGCAGCCGATACGGTGATAGAATCTTTTCAGTAGCTGGTCCACGACTGTGGAACTACAGACCTGTCTACAGACCAGTATACAGATCAGTCTACGGATCAGTCTACGGATCAGTATACAGATCAGTATACAGATCAGTATACAGATCAGTATACAGATCAGTATACAGACCAGTCTACAGATCAGTCTACGGATCAGTCTACGGATCAGTCTACAGATCAGTATACAGATCAGTATACAGATCAGTATACAGATCAGTATACAGATCAGTATACAGATCAGTATACAGATCAGTCTACAGATCAGTCTACGGATCAGTCTACAGACCAGTCGACAAACCAGTCTACAGACCTGTCTACAGACCAGTCTACATATCAGTTTACAGACCAGTCTAAAAACTAGTCTACAGACCAGTTTACAGACCAGTCTACAGATCAGTCTACATATTAGTCTACAAACCAGTCTACAGACCAGTTTACCGACCAGTCTACATACCAGTCTACAGACCAGTCTACAAACCAGTCTACAGATCAGTCTACAGACCAGTCTACAAACCAGTCTACAGACCAGTCTACAAACCGGTCTACATATCAGTCTACAGACCAGTCTACAGACCAGTCTACAAACCAGTCTACAGAGCAGTATACAGACCAGTCTACAGACCAATCATCTACAGATCAGTCTACAGACCAGTCTACAGACCAGTCTACAGACCAGTCTACAGACCAGTCTACAGACCAGTCTACAGAGCAGTCTACAGACAAGTCTACAGACCCGTCTACAGATCAGTCTACAGACAAGTCTACAGACCAGTCTACATACCAGTCTACAGACCAGTCTACAGACCAGTCTACATATCAGTCTACAGACCCGTCTACAGACCAGTCTACAGACCAGTCTACAGATCAGTCTACAGACCAGTCTACAGACCAGTCTACATATCAGTCTACAGATCAATCTACATATCAGTTTACAGACCCGTCTACAGATCAGTCTACAGACCAGTCTACAGACCAGTCTACATATCAGTCTACAGATCAATCTACATATCAGTTTACAGACCCGTCTACAGATCAGTCTACAGACCAGTCTACATATCAGTCTACAGATCAATCTACATATCAGTTTACAGACCCGTCTACAGATCAGTCTACAGACCAGTCTACAAACCAGTCTACAAACCAGTCTACAGACCAGTCTCCAGACCAGTCTACAGACCAGTCTACAGATCAGTCTACAGATCAGTCTACAGATCAATCTTCATATCAGTCTACAGGCCCGTCTACAGACCAGTCTACAGATCAGTCTACAGATCAATCTACATATCAGTCTACAGACCAGTCTACATATCAGTCGACAGATCAGTCTACAGATCAATCTACATATCAGTCTACAGGCCCGTCTACATACCAGTCTACAGACCAATCTACAGACCAGTCAACAGATAAGTCTACAGACCAGTCTACAGACCAGTCTTTAGACCAGTCTACATGCCAGTCTACAAACCAATCTACATACCAGTCTACAGATCAATCTACAGACCAGTCTACAGACCAGACTACAGACCAGTCTACAGACCAGTCTACAGACACAATCCATGAGTGAAGCGATGTGAGTGAGCAGAAAGAAAGGTCGTACAGCGGCAGGAGAAACTCTATAATTAACGATGCTAACGTCTGCTTCGAATAATGCGGCGTTCGTCTTCGATTGACAGGGCAGTCTTTGAGGGCGTCGGTTAGTTACTGCGTACACTCACTGGCGAAGTGACATCAGCATTATAAGTGGAAATACATCAACACGAAGCAAACGCATTGCGTACACAACTTCGCTCTATGGTTGTTTAAATCCGGATGCATTCTGATACACCAAACTCTTCACATTATTTGTTCATGGGCCATCAGTCCGGATATGTCTATTACCTGGCATATATATCTGGATTGTGATTTGTCTGGACAAGGGAATCGTGCACAAGTTATTCACATTGCAGGGTAGGGTAATCTAGCTTTTGAAATTCCGATACAGTGAAATGGCACTCAAATGCCGAGATGTCCGAGATACAGCGATCTGGTTATACTAGGTTCGACTTATATCAAATGCGTTTTGATAATAGTAACCATTGCCGATTTGTGACATATTTATCATAGCTTGGTGTCCCAAGGATTTTTGTTATTCAGTCAGTGGTACGATCGGATCACACCAACAATGACCGGTCTGTGCTGGCCTAGTGCAGCAGCAGAGGACGAGTGTTCCATCTTGTTTCCAAGAAGGTCCGCTAGTCGATTACATTTGTATTCTCTTTTTAGATGTTTGCATTTTCGGCAGTCCCGGATCTATTTAATACTCCACGAGACGCAGATGGTGAATTGATTGGGCTCACTAGCGCAGTCACGTGACAACAATACTCACACGGGTAGCTTCAATTAACTCGACCCTCACAGTTGACACGTTTCACTAACTAGTTAGCTTGGAGGTTCCACCTACATGAAAGAACTGGTCCATCTGCGACTGCCTCCAATGCCATAACAATCGCGTGTTGTTACTATGTCAAAATGTTCAAGAACCAAATGTATTATAGAAAAAAGTCTAGAAAACCAGTTGTCCGGCAAATAAACGATAAATATATAAATAGTCTGGAGAGAAACGGCTGAAATACCAGTGACTCTGAGTCCGCCAAGAAACAACAGACCGACATGTAGCACTGTTACATGCGACCAAAG
>OZ024866.1:12987479-12992479 GCA_964017155.1 Oasisia sp. SBJ-2009
TTTGCATCAATAACATTGGTGATATTGTCATTAATAACAGTTTTGCAGTGGCGTAACATTTTATTGAATTGATTGTCCTTAATAGTAACTATGTTTAGGTGATAGTCCACATTTGACTGTTTTTTCTGTAATTGGTATATTTATGGATATATAATTGATGGTTATATTACATAATGAACTTAATAATAATACAAGATATCGGTTGTACAATTGTAGAAAGTAGTTCTCCATGTTATTAAATGTTTTGAATCGTGATGCAAGTCGATTTGGGTGAGTGGTGAACGGGTCCTCCAAGCAAATTCAAATATTAGTTATTATACACATTAGTATTTAGCGATACAAATTGTAGTAGTATGGACTTTTGTTATATCAACGTAGACAATGTCAGCCTGTTCACCTGTCCGTTGCCAGCTGTGTCCAGCCATGTCGCCGTGGGGTTGTTATCGCGCCTGGTCGTACGTCTTTGTTACAATTCCGCCCTCAGATTGTTTGCGATAAAACAAAGGATACAATTGTTGTTTAGGCAAGGACACATGCGGGGAATATTTATCTGGCCTACTCAATGCAATATAACAAAATATGACAAAGTATGTATGTGTGTTTGTATATATATATATATATATATATATATATATATATATATATATATATACATATGCATATATGCATACATACATACATAAATACATACATACATACATACATACATACATACATACATACATACATACAAACTCACATGCCCATACGCTGGCACGCACGCGCACACACGCGATGTGTGTTGCAAAGAGTTTCCCGAATGGTTTCTTGTCAAAAAATCGATTCATCTCCATTAGTCCACCCGAGCGTGGTCTGTAATAAGCGTATCAAGGCTTCCAGTTCTAGTGTTGCGTGTGAAATGGACGACATCGATTGAAGCGCTAACACGACAGATAGCTGACTTGATCGTGAATGTTGATGTTCGATGAACTCGTTGTAAGGTCCTGTCTTCGCATGACAGTAGAGTATTAGTAACAATAACATCCATGTAGGGCCTATATATATATATATATATATATATATATATATATATATATATATATATATATATATATATTGATCATTCAAACACAGAGTTACAACAAACAAAAGAGTATGCGTATGCGTAATCACATTGTTCACACAATGAACTTTACTTCAACGATATAACCTATGCATAACATATATAAATGAATATCAATAATTGAGAGAGAGTAAAATAATACAATACTTGTAATACATTTAATCAGATTTCAGCTCACGAAATGGTGAACATGCTTACAACTAACCAATCTATTGCCAGTGGTGTTCCAAAGGGTTCACTCTTGAACACAAATAAATACGCTCTTTCGACTGGTAATTATCATAATTTTGTGTAAACTTTTATTTATTAATGGTTGAAAAAAAATATTAAATGCTATGTATTCAATAAGACGAACTAATCGTAGTACTCTGGGATCTACCGTCACGTGTGATTAGATCAAGTCAAGTGAACTGTATGTGTATCAGCAGGCAGCAGGCGTCACTGTAATACACACTAGTGTTAGTCTCCCACGTAACATCGGTGTGTTGTATCATTTCTTCGACGAACTCACCTATCATTCCTTTGTTTTCACGATGGAATAAATTCCGGTCGCTGGATTTGATTAGTGAATGTAGCACTTAAAATGGTTTTGTTTACGTCAGCTTTTGCATCAGCATTATGCAGCAATGTGTCGTAGGTGTTTTTGTTTTCAGTTCGGATATGGCATGTCACAGTGGATCATCGAGATGAATGTTCAAATCGACCAACAATAACAACACCAACGATGTATATAAACGTGTTGGTCATAATATAGCATACACTTTATTACACATTGATTGAGTGTTAAGTTAAGCAAGACTCAGCGAAGGCGATGGAATGTTTGTGCTCAAAGTCCCCATAGCGGGTATTGTTGGTCGCACTGACCCATGTACGCGGACACGTCGCTGTATCTGGGCAGCAAAGTTGTGCCGCATGTGACAGACTGCAGGGCCGTAGCCAATGCACACATTCACGGGTGGTGTTTGGCGTGCAAAGTTATACCTGGATTACATGCGACCAGACAAACGCTTCTTTTTAGAGTCACCCAGACGTGCCTCGGTAGATATACTTGATCGTCTGACATACTTGTTAAATTCATGTAACACAATATCATCTTGGTATGTTCATAAGATGTGTACTAAAGTTGGGTTGCTGTCAAGTGGATATACATGATAAAATCCGCAAACTATCACGAGAACACGTTTTGGTGCAGCCAGACATACACAGCCCACAGACAAGTGAGGTAAAACGAGCGTTAGTCAGTTTGTGATATGGCGCCAAGAAAAAACAGTGTGCACCATCTTCAACACACACACACACACACACACACACACACACACACACACACACACACACACACACACACACATACACACACACACACACACACACACACACACACACACACACACACACACACACACACACACACACACACACAATTGTTTCCTCTAAGATGTCAGTGTGTTTCACTAAACAGAGATCACCACACCAAGGTGGCATTTACGCGGACATTTTCGCTCAAATGTCGAAGTACAGCAACACTCAAATAAGACAACTGTTTTTGTATTCAATTTGTGATAGAAGTCCAGCATTCACATTTACATGGACGTTTTCTGTAAATGTTGAAGTATAATAATAATAATAATAATAATAATAAAGCTTTATTGCCATATTCAACGTGTAAAAGTTACATGATAAATTGGAATATACAGTAAAATAGAACACGGCAAACAAATATAAAGTATAGATATAAAATATACATTGTACATGATATGTTCTTTAAAATAAAATAAAAAAATATTTTAATATAAAAAAAAATATTTTTATATAATAAATAACTAAAGACAACATTAAAATAATAGATTATCTATTTAACAATAATTGTGGTGTAAATTAGTTAATAAAATAAATAAATAAATAATTAAAAAAATATCCTTTAAAAATAGACATACACTATAAGAGGACTAAAATATCATTTTAAAATTATATTTACAATTACAATTGAATTACAATTGAATGCGTCCCATTTTGTTTAAAAATATATATTTATACAATTATTAAGTTAAGCTAACATTTCAGGAGAAGATAAGATTGTTGCTCAGCACCACCGATCCGCCACTGAGAATAGGTACACCCACACCCCACACGCGTACAGCTCAGCCACACCAACCAGCACCAGAAAAATAACAATTCCGCCAGAGAGGCGAAAACAGCCAAGTTTCCAGGGTCTTTACAGCTACGTTCTATATTTCACTCCTGATAAGGCTGCTACGGCACTCGGGTAAAAACTGTTTCTAAAGCGATTTGTTTTCGTACGGATGCACCTATAGCGTTTCCCTGAAGGTAATAATTCGAACAGATGATGGGCGGGGTGAGTTTGGTCTGAGATAATTTTGCCTGCTCTTTTTTTGGATCTGTCTTTATATATGGCTGTTAGAGAGGTGAGTTCACTACCGACAATTTTGGAAGCTGTTTTCACCACTCTGTCAAGCCTGCCCCTCTGGCGCTGGCTGATGCCGCCGAACCATACACATATTGAGAATGTAAGAATACTCTCAATAGCAGAACGATAAAACTGAACAAGAATTTCTCTCCTCAGCCCGAACTTCTTTAGTTGGCGCAGGAAGAACAGTCTTTGTTGGGCCTTTTTGACGACAGCATCTGTGTTGTTTTCCCAAGTTAAGTCATTTGATATTATGGTGCCTAGAAATTTAAAACAATCCACCCTTTCGATAGAGTCGCCGTTAACAATAATGGGAGCAAGTGGGCTTTTTCTCTTCCTAAAATCTACGATCATCTCTCTAGTTTTGGACGCATTCAGTTGTAGGTTGTTAGTGTCACACCACGACACCAGGCTGCTAACTTCATGGCGGTATTCAGACTCATCTGAGTCCGACACCAGCCCTATTAATGTGGTGTCATCAGCAATCTTTAACAATGGTACAGAAGAGTGATGTGAAACACAGTCATTTGTAAACAGAGAATATAGCAGTGGGGAGAGGACACATCCCTGAGGAGTCCCCGTGTTCATGATAATAGTGCTGGAAACTATACTGTTCATCTTAACAACCTGTGATCGCTGTAGTAAAAAGTCCAGAAGCCAGTAACACATTGATGGGTCAATTGACAGCAAATGAAGTTTGTCGTACAGCTGCTGAGGGATGACCGTATTGAAAGCAGAACTGTAGTCAACGAAGAGGATGCGCGCATAAGTGTTCGGATAATCCAAGTGCTGCATTACAAAATGCAGGGCCAATGCAACAGCATCATCGGTGCATCTGTTCTCCCTGTACGCGAACTGCAGCGAATCCATGATGGAGTTGGTGACCGACTTCAGATATCTCAGTACCAATCGCTCAAACACCTTCATCACCACTGACGTCAGAGCCACGGGGCGGAAGTCATTCAGCGCTGTCGCTTTCGGCTTCTTTGGTACCGGAATTATGCTTGCTGCCTTAAAACAGACTGGAACAGTGTGCAGATTGAGAGAGGCGTTAAATAAGTCTGTAAATACAGTTGCTAATTCATTAGCGCAGTATTTCAAAGTTGATGTGGAAACGTTGTCCGGACCAGCTGCTTTCCTACTGCTCTGTTGCCTGAGTAGCTTCCTCACCTCGTGCTCTTGGACAGTGAAGGGTGGAGGGAGTGGCACAGCAGGGTCTGGGAGGCTGACCGATGTAGTCGTCAGATTCTGGCGGTCGAAGCGGGCGTAAAAGTTGTTAAAGTTGTCAGGTGTTGCTGATTCAAAGCCAGGGATTGAATGCTTTTGCTTGTAGCCAGTAATGCACTGGAGTCCTTGCCAGACAGAGCGGGTATCGTTAGAAAGGAACTGGCCTTCGAGTTTGCGCCTGTAGTCAGTTTTCGCTCCCCGTATCGCCTTTTCAACACCGTACTTGGCTTTTTTGTACAGTGCACG
>OZ024866.1:13004979-13084979 GCA_964017155.1 Oasisia sp. SBJ-2009
GAGTGGAGTCAGACAGTGGGATCAGACAGTGGAGTCAGACAGTGGAGTCACACAGTGGAGTCACACAGTGGAGTCAGACAGTGGGATCAGACAGTGGAGTCAGACAGTGGAGTCAGACAGTGGAGTCAGACAGTGGAGTCAGACAGTGGAGTCAGACAGTGGGATCAGACAGTGGAGTCAGACAGTGGAGTCAGACAGTGGGATCAGACAGTGGAGTCACACAGTGGAGTCACACAGTGGAGTCAGACAGTGGGATCAGACAGTGGAGTCAGACAGTGGGGTCAGAAAGTGGAGTCAGACAGTGGAGTCAGACAGTGGAGTCAGACAGTGGAGTCAGACAGTGGAGTCAGACAGTGGAGTCAGACAGTGGAGTCAGACAGTGGAGTCAGACAGTGGAGTCAGACAGTGGGATCAGACAGTGGGACCAGACAGTGGGATCAGACAGTGGAGTCAGACAGTGGAGTCAGACAGTGGGATCAGACAATGGAGTCAGACAGTGGGATCAGACAGTGGAGTCAGACAGTGGAGTCAGACAGTGGAGTCAGACAGTGGAGTCACACAGTGGAGTCAGACAGTGGAGTCAGACAGTGGAGTCAGACAGTGGGATCAGACAATGGAGTCAGACAGTGGGATCAGACAGTGGAGTCAGACAGTGGGATCAGACAGTGGAGTCAGACAGTGGAGTCAGACAGTGGCGTCAGAGAGTGGAGTCAGAGAGTGGAGTCAGACAGTGGAGTCAGACAGTGGAGTCAGACAGTGGGGTCAGACAGTGGAGTCAGACAGTGGGATCAAACAGTGGAGTCAGACAGTGGAGTCAGACAGTGGAGTCAGACAGTGGAGTCAGACAGTGGAGTCAGACAGTGCAGTCAGACAGTGGAGTCAGACAGTGGGGTCAGAAAGTGGAGTCAGACAGTGGAGTCAGACAGTGGAGTCAGACAATGGAGTCACACAGTGGAGTCAGACAGTGGGATCAGACAGTGGAGTCAGACAGTGGAGTCAGACAGTGGAGTCACACAGTGGAGTCACACAGTGGAGTCACACAGTGGAGTCAGACAGTGGGATCAAACAGTGGAGTCAGACAGTGGAGTCAGACAGTGGAGTCAGACAGTGGAGTCAGACAGTGGAGTCAGACAGTGGAGTCAGAGAGTGGAGTCAGACAGTGGGATCAGACAGTGGAGTCAGACAGTGGAGTCACACAGTGGAGTCACACAGTGGAGTCAGACAGTGGGATCAGACAGTGGAGTCAGACAGTGGAGTCAGACAGTGGAGTCAGACAGTGGAGTCAGACAGTGGAGTCAGACAGTGGGATCAGACAGTGGAGTCAGACAGTGGAGTCAGACAGTGGGATCAGACAGTGGAGTCACACAGTGGAGTCACACAGTGGAGTCAGACAGTGGGATCAGACAGTGGAGTCAGACAGTGGGGTCAGAAAGTGGAGTCAGACAGTGGAGTCAGACAGTGGAGTCAGACAGTGGAGTCAGACAGTGGAGTCAGACAGTGGAGTCAGACAGTGGAGTCAGACAGTGGAGTCAGACAGTGGAGTCAGACAGTGGGATCAGACAGTGGGATCAGACAGTGGGATCAGACAGTGGAGTCAGACAGTGGAGTCAGACAGTGGGATCAGACAATGGAGTCAGACAGTGGGATCAGACAGTGGAGTCAGACAGTGGAGTCAGACAGTGGAGTCAGACAGTGGAGTCACACAGTGGAGTCAGACAGTGGAGTCAGACAGTGGAGTCAGACAGTGGGATCAGACAATGGAGTCAGACAGTGGGATCAGACAGTGGAGTCAGACAGTGGAGTCAGACAGTGGGATCAGACAGTGGAGTCAGACAGTGGCGTCAGAGAGTGGAGTCAGAGAGTGGAGTCAGACAGTGGAGTCAGACAGTGGAGTCAGACAGTGGAGTCAGACAGTGGAGTCAGACAGTGGGATCAGACAATGGAGTCAGACAGTGGGATCAGACAGTGGAGTCAGACAGTGGAGTCAGACAGTGGGATCAGACAGTGGAGTCACACAGTGGAGTCACACAGTGGAGTCAGACAGTGGGATCAGACAGTGGAGTCAGACAGTGGGGTCAGAAAGTGGAGTCAGACAGTGGAGTCAGACAGTGGAGTCAGACAGTGGAGTCAGACAGTGGAGTCAGACAGTGGAGTCAGACAGTGGAGTCAGACAGTGGAGTCAGACAGTGGAGTCAGACAGTGGGATCAGACAGTGGGATCAGACAGTGGGATCAGACAGTGGAGTCAGACAGTGGAGTCAGACAGTGGGATCAGACAATGGAGTCAGACAGTGGGATCAGACAGTGGAGTCAGACAGTGGAGTCAGACAGTGGAGTCAGACAGTGGAGTCACACAGTGGAGTCAGACAGTGGAGTCAGACAGTGGAGTCAGACAGTGGGATCAGACAATGGAGTCAGACAGTGGGATCAGACAGTGGAGTCAGACAGTGGAGTCAGACAGTGGGATCAGACAGTGGAGTCAGACAGTGGAGTCAGAGAGTGGAGTCAGAGAGTGGAGTCAGACAGTGGAGTCAGACAGTGGAGTCAGACAGTGGAGTCAGACAGTGGAGTCACACAGTGGAGTCACACAGTGGAGTCAGACAGTGGAGTCAGACAGTGGAGTCACACAGTGGAGTCACACAGTGGAGTCACACAGTGGAGTCACACAGTGGAGTCACACAGTGGAGTCACACAGTGGAGTGGAGAGGAATGTGGCAGGCGGCAATGAAACAAAAAAGCCAAAAGGGAAAGGCAGAACAATTTGAGGACACGGACAGATAGCAGTTTTCCGCGGGCACAAGGGATAAAACGACATAAATAATTAAGCGTCAATATAGTAAAAAGCAGGAACCCGTATAATTGAAAATATGTTATAACGTCACCATTTCGATAGAACAGAACTCTTTTAAAACACGTAATTGTGGATAATATGCATTCGGCGTAATATAAATATTAAGCCTGGAGATTGGAGCATTATGTCAAACATAACTAACGCACATTTGTACCTGTCACACAGGAAGGCCCTATGATACACTCTGGAGCCATTTGTGCCTCGGGGTTGTCTCGCGCCGAGTTCGTTTGTGGCAAAAGAACGTGGAGACCAAAGGTAAGGGCACTGAAGGTCGCACCCTCTGAACCACCATATAACTGTTAGCCACGACCTCAAATTAAGTTATTAGTTATTAAGGAGGTAACGTTTTAGTAAGCGCCCACGTATTTTTAGAAGGCTACTGACCATTTGCCCACTTTCACCGCCCGACTTTGACAATAGCGACTACTCTTCTTGGAATTAACCTCAGATGGTCTGAATAATGTTTCCAACATGTTACAGTAACAGAGTCAGTCGATTAACAGAAGTGCATCTACAAATGTTCTTGCTGATGGTTTATTATTACTCCACGACAATTCCCTAAATAGAAACCATCGTCTTTGTTTCGTTGCCGTAATCATCGGCAATGTCATCGTGTATGTGTGATGTCCATGCGGAATTTCGAGCCTTGGTATGGATATATATATATATATATATATATACATTCATACATATATACATACATACATAAATACATACATACGTGCTTGCGTATATATATCTATATATATATATGTATGTATGTATGTATTATATATATATATATATCGTTTTATATATATATATATATGTATATATATATATATATATATATATATATCTTCTTCTTCTTCTTCTCATTGTAGCTCAGCGTATATATATATATATATACATTATATATATATATATATATAACATTGTGTGTGAATGTGCGTGTGCGTGTGCGTGTGCGTGTGCGTGTGCGTGTGCGTGTGCGTGTGCGTGTGCGTGTGCGTGTGCGTGTGCGTGTGCGTGTGCGTGTGCGTGTGCGTGTGCGTGTGCGTGTGCGTGTGCGTGTACGTGTGCGTGAAGACGAGTTACGCTATATGTGTGCTTGTTTATCTGAATGGCTCCATTGTAGACAATACACGATGATATGCTTCCTTGAAGCGATATGCTGTCGTTATCTCTTCCGCAGTGGTGTGATTTGCTGAGGTCGGACGAGGAACGCCGAGACTTTGTAGCCGCCGGGGCCGCTGCAGGAGTGTCGGCGGCCTTCGCTAGTCCAGTAGGTCGGTCAATGCTACATATACTTCTTTAATGCTTATTCGGTGTGTACTGCATATATAGCGTAATCTAATGTAATTTAATGTAGTGTAATGTAACATAATATATATATATATATATATATATATATATACATATATATATATATATACGTGTATATGTATATATACATATATATATATATATACATATATATATATATATATATATATATATATATATATATATATATATGCATATATATATATATATATATACATATATATATATATATATATATATATATATATATACATATATATATATATATATATATATATATATTCATACATATATATATATATACATATATACATATATATATATATATATATATATATATATATATATATATATATATATAATACATATATATATATATGTGTCAGAGCTAAAAAAAATCCGCTTGTACCTCTCCCTGCGACAACTGGACTTCCCATCAGAGACAAGTGATACTGCTTCTACATGGGGGTATCAGTAGAGCGGTTTACTTACCAGAACAACTAAAAACAGTTTAGTTGGCAGATGGAACAGAGAACCGTTGACTATACTGTAGTCTAATAGTATTTTTGCATTCCAATAAACGACATGACACTTCTCAAATGCTTACCATATATGTAAAACACAAGGGAATATTATCAATGCTATAGCTTCTAGCTATGCCTACATAACTAGCTAGTTCGAGACCTACTTGAATTAACTGCCCGACAATTCAACGAGCGAAGCATTCAGCATTTCAATGTTTTAAGTGGAATTGGCGGTGATTTAATATTATTGTGTTTTACAGGTGGTGTTCTGTTTAGCTTAGAAGAAGGTGCCAGCTTCCTAAACCAAACGTTAACTTGGAGAATGGTAAATATAATAATGCTATAATAACGGGGTGGATTTAATAAATGTTATTTGATGCGTTAATAAATACATAAATTACATTACATCAGGAAATTGTACAGTTCATTTATAAAATCGATACAT
Source organism: Oasisia sp. SBJ-2009 (assembly GCA_964017155.1). Taxonomy (NCBI): domain Eukaryota; kingdom Metazoa; phylum Annelida; class Polychaeta; order Sabellida; family Siboglinidae; genus Oasisia; species Oasisia sp. SBJ-2009. The sequence goes on from OZ024866.1 coordinate 13,010,104, forward strand.
CTTTGTCAGTTCATTATAATACACTCTGCCACTTCGTAGTCTCACCAAGTTTGATATCGTAATAATAAAAAAAAAATGTCTTGCAAAACGCAGCAACTAATTGAACGTAGGATTTAGTTGGCATGACCATTAATAATGTTGTTTTACAAGTATAAATTGTCGCACCGCCAATCACCTTCACTGTGAGGGTATGTCAGATTCTCAGCGTGCACTTGTTTGTTACCTTCACTGGGAGGGTATGTCAGACTCTCAGCGTGCGCTTGTTTGTTACCTTCACTGTGATGGTATGTCAGACTCTCAGCGTGCACTTGTTTGTCCTGGTCAGTTGTTCTCGTCAGTGACGGCGTCTCTTCTGCTCGACATGATGATGAGTGCGCTTAACGGACACGCCGAGGACATGTCCAACCCTGGCCTAGTCAGCTTCGGGTACGTTGGGGTACGTTGTCGCCTTTTCTACGTCCCACCTGCGCTAACATCGTGTGTTCATGATGCCATAGTGTCACGTTTTGGCCGCGACGTTGTGCTACGTTTCTGGTCCCCATGTTCTGGAAACAGTTTGCAAAGTTCGGTGCCACGTTGTACCTCGTTGTAAGCACGTGCTAGCCATGCTCTAGTCTCGTTGTCGCCACGTTGTGCCATGTATGTATGTATGTATGTATGTATGTATGTATGTATGTATGTATGTATGTATGTATGTATGTATGTATGTATGTATGTATGTAAGTATGTATGTATGTATGTATGTATGTATGTATGTATGTATGTATGTATGTATGTATGTATGTATGTATGTATGTATGTATGTATGTATGTATGTATGTATGTATGTATGTATGTATTGCTATCAAAAAGGATATCGTCACAAAGCTGACAGAAATGCCACGGCCAGTAAGTGACAGAATCATGACGATGAGACTACTTCTGAGCAAGGACAACTTTGCTACAATTATCAGCGTGTATGCTCCGACAATGACAAACCCAGACGAAAACAAGGAGGCCTTCTACAACCAGCTGGCAAGTGTGCTCAGTGGCATCCCTCGTACAGATAAGCTACTGCTGATAGGAGACTTCAATGCGAGGATAGGAAGAGACAATGACAAGTGGCCCTTGGTCATGGGCAAACATGGGATTGGGAAATGCAACTGCAATGGCGAGCTTCTACTGGCTCCGTGCTCTGAGTTCGAGCTGATAGTGACGAACACCATGTTCAAGCAGAAGGATGAACACAAGACCACCTGGATGCATCCTCGTTCGAAACACTGGCATATGATCGACTTCATCATCACGAGGTGTCGCGATAAGATGGACATCCACAGTACCCGAGCCATGCGTGGAGCAAACTGTTGGACCGATCACCAGATGCTGAGGTCAAAAGTGGCTTTCAGAATACGATAAAAGCACAGCAGGCAAGGAGCAAGTAAGCCGACCAAGCTCAACACAGCAAAACTAAGTACCACCAGCCATAGGGAGAGTTTTGAGCAGGAGATGGACAGTGCTCTCGCCCAATGGGAGGAGAAGGAAAACTCAACACCAGACGAGAAATGGGCTGCTCTGCAGCAGGTCGTGTACAACACAGCCAAGACATATCTTGGCAAGCCAGACAGAAAACACCAGGACTGGTTCGACCCCAACGACCAGGAGCTACAAACTCTTATGAGCAGAAGAGACCAAGCCCACCAGACAGTGTTGCAAACCAGGAGCACTAGATCCACCACTGCAGCATATAAAGACGCCTGCAGACTGCTACAAAAACACACCCGTGCACTGAAGTCAGACTGGTGGGAAAGGAAGGCAGTGGAGCTGCAGAGAGCTGCTGACAGCAACAACATGAAGGGCTTCTACAGTGGACTGAAGGAAGTGTGGGGACCCAAAAAGAAGGGACCTGTTCAACTGAAATCAGCAGATGGAATGGAGACCTTCTCTGACAGCAAGAGAGTTGTGGCAAGATGGAGTGAACACTTCCAGAAGCTACTCAACGTCCCTGGAGACATAGATCACGAAGCTTTGGAAAACATCCCGCAGCGCATTATCAATACAAGCCTAGATGAGATTCCAACTATGGATGAGATGGCTAAAGCAATCGCCGGCCTGAAAGATGGCAAAGCACCTGAAGGAGATGGAATTCCTGCAGAAGTATGGAAGCACGGAGGAGACAATCTGTTCAGCAGATTGCAACAACTAATCACCAATGCCTGGGAGGTGGGTTCTGTACCACAAGCATGGAAGGATGCCAGCATTGTAACCATCTACATGAAAGGTGATCGAACAGACTGTGGGAACTATAGAGGAATCTCTCTTCTTTCCATAGCAGGCAAGATCTTCGCCAGGATCCTACTCAACAGACTATCTACCCACATAACACCAGAGGTAGTTCAAGAGACTCAATGTGGCTTCACAGGTAACCGGAGCACCGTGGATATGATATTTTGTCTCCGACAACTACAAGAAAAGTGCATTGAGCAGGACCGACCACTGTACATGGTATTTGTCGACTTCAGTAAGGCGTTCGATACAGTTGGGAGGACCGGGTTATGGCAGCTACTGCGGAAATATGGATGCCCAGAGAAGTTCACAACAGTGATCGAGGCACTACATACCGGAATGATGGCGAATGTTAGTGTTGGAGGGGAAGTCTCGGAATCGTTCAGTGTCACAAATGGGGTCAAGCAAGGATGTGTACTGGCCCCCACGCTGTTCTCCATCTTCCTATCAGCAATGCTCGATGATGGTTTCCGAGACATGGGGGATGGCGTCTACATACAGTCCAGACAGAGCGCTGACCTATTCAACGTCGCACACTTCAGAGCGAAGACCAAGACTACTCGGATACTGATGAGAGAGCTGCTATTCGCAGATGACAGTGCACTGGTTGCACACTCTGCTGAAGAGATGCAGAATATAGTGGATGCTTTCTCCAATGCGTCAAAGAAGTTTGGCCTGAAGATTAACATCAAGAAGACCGAGGTGCTGTACCAACCCAACTCTACAAGAACCCGAGAGGAGGATATCATGGTTGATGGAAACAAGTTGAACTCTGTTCTGGAATTCACCTACCTCGGAAGCACTATATCAAGTGATGGATGCATTGACGGTGAAATACAGAGGAGGATGGCCAAGGCTAGTGCATCTTTTGGCCGACTACGCCAGAGACTCTGGAACAACCACCATGTGTCCATGCGGGTTAAAGGCAAGATATACCGTGCAATCGTGCTGTCCACCCTCCTACACGGAGCCGAGGCCTGGACAGTGTACAGACGACAGGTGAAAAAGCTGCATGCCTTCATGGTGCGACATCTGCGATCGATCATGAGGATAACCTGGATGGACAAAGTGACAAACAAGGAAATACTCGAACGGACAGGGCTACCATCTATGGAAGATCTTCTGATCAGAAAGAATCTCCGGTGGACTGGACACCTCATGAGGATGTCACCAGACAGGCTACCAAAGCAGGTTCTCTACTCCCAACTGTCTTCTGGTCAGAGAAAGAGAGGGCGCCCTCGTCTCCGGTGCAAGGATACCATCAAGAGAAACCTGAAGCTGAGAGACATAAAGATCGACTCCTGGACATCACTCTCACAGCAGAGCGATAAATGGAGAGCAACAGTCAAGTGATGGAAGCAGTCTTTGTCGCTTCGCGACCGACAGCATGATGATGTATGTATGTATGTATGTATGTATGTATGTATGTATGTATGTATGTATGTATGTATGTATGCATGGATGCGCGTATGCATGCATGCAAGCATATATGCACGCTTGCATGCATGCATGCATATATGTATGCATTCAATGTATGTATAATAAATACAATTATAAAATGATTCAAAAAGGGTCACTATTCACCATGTGCGCTTTCACTCCTACACGTACAAATTATTTTATTTTATTTTTGTGGTTTGCCGTAGTTATGTTGAGGAATGTTTTTAAGTGATGTATTTGCAAGCAAATGCCGTAAACACTCAATCGGAGTTGTCGTAATGATCGCATTACAAGTATACGAATTGGTATGTGGCAATTATCTTAAATTACGGATAATATAAATTACGCTCCTCTACAGCTAAACCTGGCTATGCGATAGGTATGTCACATATTTGTATCCTTTAATACGGCGCTGAATGCATTAAGAAGTGATGCTGCATTGTTTTGTTTTCTTTTAGGACATTACTTTTAAAACATACGAGATTCCAATTTTCATGATTATGGCTATTTTTGGTAAGTGGCCTTTTAATATTCAACAGTAACCATAATTACATATAATATATACCACAGATGTCATGTATGTTAAGGAAGTATGCAATCTATATCAGCATAATATTGATAAAGATAAAAGTAAAAGTAACATTAGAAACGACAGTATGGTCGATAAAGCAAATGTTTTATTTGTTCTATATTAAAGTATCAGTTACTGAATCTATAATGGTTGTTGGTTGCTGCTGTTCAATTCATGCACATTTTGTATAATTGATATTGTTTGATAATAATGTAATTAGTTTATATTTCATTATTTTGATACATGAAGTTATCGCTATCATTATATTTACAAATGTGGATCAATTTATTGTTCTATTAAATGTTCTGCCATTGTTCATGTGCTGCCGGCAATAGGTGGGCTATCCGGTGCCTTGTTTGTGCAGCTCAACTATCGGGTAACCCTACTTAGAAGTAGGTAAGTCAATAACACAAACGACATATTCAGACATGGCGGTCACACTCACATTATTTCACAATTTGCTTATTGAGAATCACACTCTGCAAGATTAATTATATCAATTATACCGTGAGAAAGTGTTTTATACAATATTCCAAATTCCACATTTGTACAATAATATGTGTACCTTTACATTCCATAAAAGAAAGAAAGAAAGGCGTCAATATAATGTTTGGCAAATGCGGAATCTGTGAACAACTTGCCTTGATCAATTTAACTTTAGTGCGCAGCAGAACACACTTTATACTAAAAGTAGGCCTATAATGAAAGATACTCTGCTGAAATGACAATCGTGACGATCTGTACGTACGCAGAAAATTAATTATGACTGTTTATTGAAGGTGGAAGTCATTTTGAAAACATCTTTGGTTCGTATTGTGTCGACCTTTTAACGTAAATCATCAACTATTTCGTTTTTCTTTTGCATTCCGCCTGAATCCCTACACCTATAACAATGTCAAGTGTTGTCTTCATCTACGCAGATTGTTCGTCACCCGCTGGCTCAAGGTGACCGAGACGGTGCTGGTGGCCGCAGCGAGCGCTGTTGTCCTGGTAGTCCTCATCTACGGCGTCCCTGACTGTCAGCCGCTGCGGGGCTTCCAACAGCAAGCCACGGTTTCCAACAAAACAGGATCACGTGACGTCACCTCGCAGCGCGGGAACGCCAGCATAGTCGCCGATAACGGGAATTATGGCGAACATATTGAACGAAGTGATCCCTATGGAGATAATGGTCATGGCTTCGTCATCAAGGTGAGATATGTGCAACAAAGGCTTCTCAAAGATGACAATTACCGAGGAATTGCTTGCAATCAAGTCTTTTATGAAACGTCATTTTCAGCAGAAAACACCGAGCAAAATGCATAGCCACGTATAATATGCTACAGAATACGCACATCAAATCGCATTCCACCGCTAAACCATCAGAGGTCCTGTAAGAAAATCTACTCCTACTGCTGCTGCTGCTGCTGTTGCTGTTGTTGTTGCTGCTGCTGCTGCTGCTGCTGCTGCTGTTGTTGCTGCTGCTGCTACATATCTGCCAATTTATATTCCGAGTTTCGTAATTTCCCTTTCTATTCACTACGTCCGCAGGGATTCTGCCCGTACGGCCAGCACAGTCGCATCGCAGACATTCTGTTCAAGACACCAGAGGGCGGGCTGCATGCCATACTACACGCTCCCCTAGGTGAATATGTACATTTTACATTGTTTGTTCAATGTATTCAATAATTCAATAATCACACACACATATATATATATATTATATATATATATATATATATATATATATATATATATATATATATATACGTATATATATTTATATATATATACGTATATATATATATATATATATATGTATATATATATATATACGTATATATATATACGTATATATATATATATATCACAATACGAACCAAAAAGATATGTATATATACATAATTTACATATACATATGTATATGTAATATGTAATGTGTAATGTGTAATGTGTAATGTGTAATGTGTAATGTATATGTATATGTATATGTATATGTATATGTATATGTATATATATATATATATATATATATATATATATATATATATATATATATATATATATAAAATACTAACCAAAAAGAGAGATATATATATACTGCATATATATATGTATATATATATATACTGTATGTACACTGTATATATATATAAATTATACATATATATTATATATGTACTGTATATAATTATACTGTATGTATATATATATATATATATATATATATATATATATATATATATATATATATATATATATATATATATATATATATATATATATATATATATATATATATATAAATGAACTCACACGAAAACCAAATATTGTACCAATCTGAAATAGTTACACATCGGTTATTGTATTTCATTCGAAATTTTAACTATTGTGCTTTCTTCTAAATCATGTAACAATCTGCCATTACATTATTTGTCTTTGTGAGTGTGCGTTTTTCATTTTACAATATCAAATACATATAAGTACTTTGGACATGTTTTATTTAACTCCTGTTGACGTATTTACTATGTCATTATCCCGACAGACGAATGGAGTGTCGGGCCCCTTGTCGTGCTCGTCATTGTGTACCACCTGATGGCGACGTGCACCTACGGTGTGATGGCCTCCAGCGGCATCTTCATCCCCGCCCTCCTCATCGGCGGCGTGTGGGGCAGGATCGTCGGCATGCTGCTCATGCGGTGCCTGCCAGGGATCGTGGGTGGCCCTTGTACTTCTCCCTCTAATCATCTAATATTGCTACTACCACAACTACAAACACTACCAGTACTTTCACTACTACCACTACTACCACTACTACCACTACTACCACTACTACCACTACTACCACTACTACCACTACTACCACTACTACCACTACTACCACTACTACCACTACTACCACTACTACCACTACTACCACTACTACCACTACTACCACTACTACCACTACTACCACTACTACCACTACTACCACTACTACCAACAATACCGCTATTACCATTACTACCACTACTATCACTACTATCACTACTACCACTACTACCACCACTACCACTACTACCACTACTACCACTACTACCACTACTACCACTACTACCACTACTACCACTACTACAACTACTACCACTACTACCACTACTACCACTACTACCACTACTACCACTACTACCACTACTACCACTACTACCACTACTACCACTACTACCACTACTACCACTACTACCACTACTACCAACAATACCGCTACTACCAACAATACCGCTACTACCACTACTACCACTACTACCAACAGTACCGCTATTACCATTACTACCACTACTATCACTACTATCACTACTACCACTACTACCACTACTACCACTACTACCACTACTACCACTACTACCACTACTACCACTACTACCACTACTACCACTACTACCACTACTACCACTACTACCACTACTACCACTACTACCACTACTACCACTACTACCACTACTACCACTACTACCACTACTACCACTACTACCACTACTACCACTACTACCACTACTACCACTACTACCAACAATACCGCTACTACCACTACTACCACTACTACCACTACTACCACTACTACCAACAGTACCGCTATTACCATTACTACCACTACTATCACTACTATCACTACTACCACTACTACCACTACTACCACTATTACCACTACTACCACTACTACCACTACTACCACTACTACCACTACTACCACTACTACCAACAATACCGCTACTACCACTACTACCACTACTACCACTACTACCACTACTACCAACAGTACCGCTATTACCATTACTACCACTACTATCACTACTATCACTACTACCACTACTACCACTACTACCACTACTACCACTACTACCACTACTACCACTACTACCACTACTACCACTACTACCACTACTACCACTACTACCACTACTACCACTACTACCACTACTACCACTACTACCAACAATACCGCTACTACCACTACTACCACTACTACCACTACTACCACTACTACCAACAGTACCGCTATTACCATTACTACCATTACTACCACTACTATCACTACTACCACTACTACCACTACTACCACTACTACCACTACTACCACTACTACCACTACTACCACTACTACCACTACTACCACTACTACCACTACTACCACTACTACCACTACTACCACTACTACCACTACTACCACTACTACCACTACTACCACTACTACCACTACTACCACTACTACCACTACTACCACTACTACCACTACTACCACTACTACCACTACTACCACTACTACCAACAATACCGCTACTACCACTACTACCACTACTACCACTACTACCACTACTACCACTACTACCAACAGTACCGCTATTACCATTACTACCACTACTATCACTACTACCACTACTACCACTACTACCACTACTACCACTACTACCACTACTACCACTACTACCACTACTACCACTACTACCAACAATACCGCTACTACCACTACTACCACTACTACCACTACTACCACTACTACCACTACTACCACTACTACCAACAGTACCGCTATTACCATTACTACCACTACTATCACTACTATCACTACTACCACTACTACCACTACTACCACTACTACCACTACTACCACTACTACCACTACTACCACTACTACCACTACTACCACTACTACCACTACTACCACTACTACCACTACTACCACTACTACCACTACTACCACTACTACCACTACTACCACTACTACCACTACTACCACTACTACCACTACTACCACTACTACCACTACTACCAACAATACCGCTATTACCACTACTATCACTACTATCACTACTATCACTACTACCACTACTACCACTACTACCACTACTACCACTACTACCACTACTACCACTACTACCACTACTACCACTACTACCACTACTACCACTACTACCACTACTACCACTACTACCACTACTACCACTACTACCAACAGTACCGCTACTACCACTACTACCACCACCACTACTACCAACAATACCGCTACTACCACTACTACCACTACTACGAACACTAACACTACTACCACTACTACCAACACTAACACTACTACCACTACTACCATTACTGCCGACACTACCACTACTACCACTACTACCAACAATACCGCTATTACCATTACTACCACTACTATCACTACTACCACTACTACCACTACTACCACTACTACCACTACTACCACTACTACGAACACTAACACTACTACCACTACTACCAACAATACCGCTATTACCATTACTACCACTACTATCACTACTACCACTACTACCACTACTACCACTACTACCACTACTACCACTACTACGAACACTAACACTACTACCACTACTACCAACAATACCGCTATTACCATTACTACCACTACTACCACTACTACCACTACTATCACTACTACCACTACTACCACTACTACCACTACTACCACTACTACCACTACTACCACTACTACCACTACTACCACTACTACCACTACTACCACTACTACCACTACTACCACTACTACCACTACTACCACTACTACCACTACTACCACTACTACCACTACTACCACCACTACTACCAACAATACCGCTACTACCACTACTACCACCACTACTACCAACAGTACCGCTACTACCACTACTACCACCACTACTACCAACAATACCGCTACTACCACTACTACCACTACTACGAACACTAACACTACTACCACTACTACCAACACTAACACTACTACCACTACTACCATTACTGCCGACACTACCACTACTACCACTACTACCAACAATATCGCTACTACCAACAATACCACTACTACCAACAATACCGTTACTACCACTACTACCACTACTACCACACTACCAACACGATCACTACTACCAACACTACCACAACTACCTGTTGTAATAGTGTCAGTAGTATTCATTGTAATACTGTTAATGGAGGGGTATATTCAACTGCATGACATGTTTCTTTTTTCATGATGAATTGCAGTATTGTCTGAACATTGAGAAACAGTATTACTTTACGTGCCACTAATACAAAGAATAGCGTTTCAGATCACAAACAATATACCGAGCGGTTTACTTCTGAGTGAAACATTTTGGCAATGACTTATTGTAGGGAACGAAGATCTCCAAGTATGCACTGGTCGGTGCAGCGTGTCAGCTGGGAGGCACAGTGCGCATGACCATCAGCCTCGCTGTCATTATTCTCGAGTGTACGGGCGACATCACATTTGGCGTTCCTATCATTCTCAGTCTCTTCGTGGCTAAGTGGATTGGAGACTTTTTCAATCCGGTAGGTTTGTGAGACTAGAGGAACACGACAGCGCGGTTCATAGGAACACATAGGTTACCGGGAGCGTTGTTTCATATCACCTGGTGAAGGGCGCCTAACAATTACCTATTACCAACATTCAATTTGTTCATAAATAACATTTTCTTTTAAATGCTACTTTGTATGATAAAAAAGATATTTCTGATGGTGTGTCCTATTTCAATTTGCTATATATTTGTTGTGTTCTTATGCCTCTATTGAGGAAGTGTATTTGCGTGCATTTCGTTATAATTATAATATAACATCGTATTACACATTTTGTCATTACACATGTTGATTGAGTTGCATGCTCATACCCTACAAGTGTCGCGCTTACATTTTTCCGGGCACTATAAACTATCCGAGTGACGTTTCTGCACATGCGCGATAAATGTCAAATTGTCAATGTGCAGCGAAATGTAAAGTATTTTTGGTATAAATTCGTTTAACTCTCGTGTGGTTATTATTGTGTGTGAATAGTTGCTTAAAATGTCGTTCAATACATTAAAATATTACGTTTGTTTAAAACACTGTCACGGATAATTGCGCTTGCTCTCAAAACATGCCTTAAGACCTGTTTATCTCTTGCTAATTTGCGACAAATGATTCGCTGAAAGGCTATATGCGTCCTTTTGCTCAAAGTGGCCGATGTATATCAGACAAAAGATGTATTTAATGTGAGTTTCAGCGGGAAGTGCATGCGCATGAACGTCACCCGGATAACTTATAACGCCCGATAAAAATGGAAACGCTACAGCGTATCTTGAATTCAATACCACATGTATCAAATCGATAATGTGAACTGTAATACACTGGCATACAAGGAAAGTCAGCCATTAAATGTTCTTACTAAATAGTGTAGTTTAATAGGAATCTTATTATTAATTATCAAAAACTACTTCTGAATAGGATTCATTTGCTTACATTATTGTTGTGTTTTTCAGGGCATATATGACTTACACATTGAAATTATGGGAATTCCTCTGTTACCATGGAAACCGCCCGATATGTGCTACAACGTCAATGCAAGGTATGGACAGTTTGACCATAATTAATTTTTCATGCGTTTTTAAATCAAATATATAATCTAGAACGCACGAGGGTGGCAGTATTGAGGGAACTATTAGCACTGTCTTCACAATCAGTTTCAGAAGTGTCTGTATCAATACGACACCTTTAAGTCAGCGTAGATGCCTTTCCTTTGACTGACCCATATGTTTATATAATCATTAGCTACCTAGGACCACTGGCCATTGATTGACTAATTGGCGATTAACTAAAACGTGGTACCTGTGGTGAACGATATTATAATACTGATGGTGATAGCAGTAGCCTTCGTGTCCTTGTTTGCATGTCAACTAGTGCATACAATTACATATATGGCACTACCACTGTTGAGTCAAGCATTTGATACATGTGATCAAACACGAAGTTTCGTCATCGTCTTTGTTTCAGTGATGTCATGAGTGCACCTGTGATATGTCTACGGACAGTGGAGAAGATTCGTCGTATTGTGAAGATACTCGGTCTCGAGTCGCTGTCGCACAATGGGTTTCCTGTCGTCGAGGATTACACTCCGGAGAACTCCGACCCCGTGAGTAGAGAGTTGGCTGCGGTGAAGTGAAATTGGTTCGAACGAACGTCCCCATCTCGCAAAGTTGACATTATTCTCCTCCCTGGGGAACTTCCTCCGGTTGGAGATAATTAGTAATGTTTGATTTTAAATCGTCACATAAGAATAATTTGAAATTCCAGGCAGCGTGAAAATTCAAAAGCTTTCTTAAAGAAATGTCATGAACTGTACATATCCATAAACATGTTAATGTTAATGTTAAAACATGTCAGTTATTGCTATGGTCTAAAGCGTTGTTCGCTCTCAGTGATCTTTAGAAAATAGCAATGATTATGTAGAGTTTCCCACTCCTGTATAGCTCTGGCGAACCTGAGGTACGTTGTGTTCACTCTTCAATGCCCCAGTTCATTCAGCTGTACGAATGAGTACCTGACTATATGTTGGATATTTGTGTACGAATAGTCTCCGCGCTGGAAGCTTCCCAGAGAAGCAGAGACGGTATACGATTGAACAGGTCTGTCAGGCAGTAAATTGAAAAGCGCTTTGACCAATCCTGATGACTGGATATTGCTTAACTTTGAACTAAAAAGTAACAATGTTCATGTTGTTTCGCGAATGTTTCAACCGCTAATGAATACAACAAAAAGTCGACGACAAATAAATCGACATGTATATAAGTTTTTTTTTTACAGACAACAGTTACGTTTGGCAGACTCAAAGGGTTCATTTTGAAATCGCAGCTGGAACGAATACTTATAGGGCAGGTAAATGACCTTCTGTTCTTCCCGTTTATGTGTGCCCGTGCACTGCTCTTGTTGCTCCCTGTCAGTAACCCCCATCTTCAACACCGCACCAACTCGTCCTCCCCCACGCGGTCCGCCCATACCGGTATGGTCGCTACTGTCACGAATTCATATATATATATATATATATATATATATATATATATATATATATATATATATATATATATATATATATATATATATATATATATATATTATATATATACTATATATATATATATATACTGTATATATATATATATATATATATATATATATATATATATATACATATATATATACATATATATATATATATATATATATATATATATATATATATATATATACTGTATATATATATATGCTATATATACTGTATATATACATATATATATATATATATATATATATATATATATATATATATATATATATATACTGTATATATATATATATATGCTATATATACATATATATATACATATATATATATATATATATATATATATATATATATATATATATATATATATATATATATATATACTGTATATATATATATATATATGCTATATATACTGTATATATATATACTATATATATTGTATATATATAAATATATATTGATGTTTTAAAATTGATGGTACAGTAATATATGTTATATAAGTAAGGCACAACACATGTGGTATACATGAAATCAACCAACACTTACAACACAATGTTAAACAAAATACGCAATACACCAATATATACGAGCCAACTGCATCTTCTGCATTGATAACGTAAATGATTACGCATTAGTGCATCCCAACATAACCATGCAACTTAACAGACTCACGGAATGTTAACACTTCAAGAAAAGGTCGTAGCGCAGCAGCGAAGATGTCACGACGTACGGACAGTCACGGACAGTCACGGACAGTCACGAACAGTCACAGACAGTCACGGACAATCAACGATTCGATGACGAACATAACGGAACAGCGACGACGACGTTACATGACGGACGATCGACGAATCGATAACGGGTTAATTTGAACCGGACGTCACATACAACCGAAATATGTTTAAAATATTCAAAGTGGTTCAGATGCGAATCTTTGAATAACATAACTGAACACTTTACTATCCCGAAACTTGGACTGTAGGTATTCACGTCCCAAGTTTCGGAGACTAGCGAAATGGGTGTTTTCTTTAGCAATGCAGATGCAGCCGGCTGACGCAGCATATTCAGTATCCTCTTTGTTGTGTATGCAGAAAGATTAACACATGGATGAAATTCGATTTGGTTTTATTCCTCAAATACAGTAGAGCTTATCGACGCCATTATTGCAAGCCTCCCACGCATGTCGCCACACCAGGCGTCTCTATGCACAGTCATAGTTAGCAAAAGTGCACCACACTCTTAAATACGCTAATGGTGACTCGTCACAGGAAGCTAGATTGGGCAATAACTAAATACAAACTAACCATCTCAGACACTGGTTTCTCATAATCAGATTCTATTCAACTTCTTGATCATAAAACAGATTCATCTTCCAAACAGTTGAGAAACTATTATTCCCGTATAATTTGTTTTTAATTACATTATTTTCATATACATTTAACATCATTGGGATCCCTGTCTCGAGATGATAACAATGATATTATCCACAAATGCTAACTTTCACACGTTTTAATACGTTGTTTTAGAAAATATTATTACTTATTATATTGTCATCGAGGTGTAAAAAATACCAAACTTTTATTTAACACCATGCTACTTCACGTCACTAACTTCTAATAACTTCACCAACATTGATTGATATAGTTACACTTGTATTAGTTACCTTAAATCCTTTACACCGATCTCAAAGTATCTATTCCTAATAATAAATTGTAAACTTTATTCTATGCAACGCACTTGTAAACAAATTAAACCGTAGTAAAAAACAGTTTGCAGTTTGGTCGCTAGATGGCGCCGTTGTAGATATCAGCTACTATCCATACACACGATGGCAGAACCATCGTGACATTGTTTAAATGCCATAGTATAGACCTTAACCGGTGGTTAGTTAGATTAAATTATAAATAAACCACTTTGTGACAGCTCCCACTTCCAGTAGCTCTGATGTATCTCCGGCAATGTTCTCATCCATGGCCAATTTCCATAAAGTGACAAGCTTACATAAATCTACTTCTCACTGATTTTTCTCAGTTTCAGTCAGAAGTTATGTTAATGGAGTCTTCCTCATGGTAAATTAATAGTAACGGCTACGAACTGATTTTGTTCACAGGACAACAATATATCTGAAGATGAGTTGGATTCTGTCATCGACTTGCGTATGCACATGGATCGATCACCATATATCGTACAAGAGGTGAGACGGTGCCTGAACGACGTGGCCGATGTTTGTTGGGAGCATCATCACGACCTAATCATTGGAGTGGTGTTTGTATTTGCCATCATAACATGTTAATTTGCAATCAAACTAATTGTATAATAAACAAGTGTATCATGCTGTAACTGTTGTCTTGTATCGTTTTATTTTATTTATTTATTCTTAATATTATTATTTTATCCAGTATGTTTAGCTTTCCTGCATTTTGCTAATCGTTTAGTTTATAATTTCATTTACCCGTAAGGTTACCTTGCATAAGTTTACTTATATAAACTAGGCCTTCATCTTTATTTTTACCTTAGTCAAATTTATGTAGCGCGCCCGTTATTTCTCTGTCTGTCTGTCTGTCTGCCTGCCTGCCTGCCTGCCTGCCTGCCTGCCTGCCTGCGTGCGTGCGTGCGTGCGTGCGTGCGTGCGTGCGTGCGTGCGTGTGGGTGAGTGGGTGAGTGGGTGAGTGGGTGAGTGGGTGAGTGGGTGAGTGGGTGAGTGGGTGAGTGGGTGAGTGGGGGAGTGGGGGAGTGGGGGAGTGGGGGGTGAGTGGGTGGGTGAGTGGGTGGGTGAGTGGGTGAGTGGGTGAGTGAGTGGGTGAGTGGGTGAGTGAGTGAATGGGTAATTGAGTGAGTTAGTGGGTTAGTGAGTGAGTGAGTGAGTGAGTGAGTGAGTGGGTGGGTGAGTGAGTGAGTGGGTGGGTGAGTGAGTGAGTGAGTGGGTGGGTGGGTGATTGGGTGGGTGGGTGGGTGGGTGGGTGAGTGGGTGAGTGGGTGAGTGGGTGAGTGAGTGAGTGAGTGAGTGAGTGAGTGAGTGAGTGAGTGAGTGAGTGAGTGAGTGAGTGAGTGAGTGAGTGAGTGAGTGAGTGAGTGAGTGAGTGAGTGAGTGAGTGAGTAATTGCGTGTGTGTTGATAAATACAGCTTATAATAATTATTATTACTACTAATATTATCATCATCGCTATTAAGAAAGAAAAAATATACGTGTCGTAAATGTTCTTTATTGTATCCTTTGTGTGTTTCCAGGACGTGTCTCTGCCGAAGATATTTAAACTGTTTCGCGGAATCGGTCTACGCCATTTGGTTGTTGTGAACGACAGGAACATGGTACGATAAATTATTAACAATTTAGAGAGTGTTACGTAATAATATTTACATGTAATAATAATAATGTGTGTGTGTGTGTGTGTGTGTGTGTGTGTGTGTGTGTTTGTGTGTGTGTGTGTGTGTGTGTGTGTGTGTGTGTGTGTGTGTGTGTGTGTGTGTGTGTGTGTATGTGTGTGTGTGTGTGTGTGTGGATCATTATATGCCTGGAAGTGTGTTAAGATAGTGTGTGTGTGTGAAATATCAAAGTGTGCCAGATTGCCGTCCAATGACGTCAATCTGGCTTTGACGCATTGTTGGCGTTGTACTGTGCTTGTGATTCTACCTACCAACTAAATATTCTTATTAAAACACTCATTGGTATGTGCGCAACGCAAACCATTGCACGGCAATAAAATGATATATTCTTATTTTATATATGTTTAATAATTGATTTAATTGGTTTTTGTCTTTTTGTGTCCTGCAGTTTGTTGAAGTTGAAATATGAAGGATGAGTTATCGATTAGCTGTACACACTAATGTTGGGTGGATAGGAAAATATATTAATTTGAGTTGAAAGAAACATCATCAAAGAAAACAAAATGAACTATATTCAAGGGATACTCCAGTCAGTGAGAGATTCACAGCATTTACTTACATCTGTATGATATATTGGCTATGCATAGTAATTGTGCACAAAGATCGTTAATAAACAATTAATTATAGTATAATTATACCAGAAACACTGCATGTTGGATTCAACGACATGTGTAAGCCGCTTACGTCACTGGCTCATGCACGTTCGAATAGCCTATGTCTGTCCGATGGTATTTGATGAACCCAGTACGTCGTGGATTGCTTACGTCACTATAATAATTATTAGCGACGATTTCGCCAATCCTTTCCGTTGTCAACAATGCGCCAGTGACGTAAACGATTTGGCTTACGCAACTGGCGCATAGGTCTCAAGATGGCAGCGCCCTGAATCTGAAACTATAACTAACTGTTTATTAACGATCTTTATTTATGTTATCCTACCAGGTGGTCGGCATCATTACTCGGATTAATCTGGCAAAATATCGGGCCGAGAACAAGAAAGGGCAATTGAAGTTGGCGGAACTGGAAATCGACGACCGCTGATCCACCGGCACTGACAGACTGACCTATCCAATGCAGTCGTCAGTTATCGCACACGGATCGCAGTGTCAGTGGTAAACACGCCGTTCGCCGAAAACGAAAAACAGAACGTAGTACTCTGTGATCTTCTTATCTTCAACCTGGAAACATCGTGTTCTGTTGAGCATTATGCAAATGTGCGTGTAATAACGTGATGGATATTATATGCGTGAATTGTGATTAACACAAATGCACTAATATTCAAATTTCAGATAGCATAATACAGATATGAACCAAATTAGAACGAAGTACATTTTACGCGACGTTGCTGCTTTCTTCACACAAACGATGGATATCATTACGGTATGCAAGGACTCAACATGTATTCATCTGTGTATTATAGCAAAACCATCATTACACCAAAATAAATGCGTTATAACCGCGATTCGTCAGATTATATTTAAAGTTAAACAAAATGTTTGCGTTACTAACGCGTTTCTCCCAGCTAAGAGTTCCTTTCAGTAATCTTGTTGTTCTTAACTGAAAACGTTGATAGATTGACACAGAACTAGCTACATAACCAGTTTATAGTTTCGCAAGTAAAGATTCATTTAGTCACTACCATCCAAAGAGCGTGATATACATGTTAACTTGATCAACTATAATAGTGTAAACTGCTTTTGCAAAGGGGACCAAATCCGCCTTTTTAATTTTTTGTTTTGTTTTCATGTGACTCACTTTTTTCAACAAATGGAAACAACAAATAAAACACGACCTCAGTGTCTGGTGGACCCAGTACGTTATGTTTGTTTACGTCACTACCACAATGTCACAAGTGTGTTTCTAACGTACACAGTGAGCGGGCCTTGTTCACCCAGTCCTTTCATTTGTCCTCCAATTAGACCAACTACTCCCCAAACCTACCTTTTCTCAAACCAACGGGTAACTATTTGAGATCAAAATCCGTGCGGAAATGCGCCAAT
Source organism: Oasisia sp. SBJ-2009 (assembly GCA_964017155.1). Classification (NCBI taxonomy): domain Eukaryota; kingdom Metazoa; phylum Annelida; class Polychaeta; order Sabellida; family Siboglinidae; genus Oasisia; species Oasisia sp. SBJ-2009. Next base: position 13,028,625 of record OZ024866.1, read on the forward strand.
TGCACATCTACTGGTGACTGTTATGTACCATAAGTGATATTTCGTTCTCGAGGGAAAACCAAAAAGGCAGTAATAACAACTGGTGAGGGGGACAATGTTCCATAAGCTGTAACAACTGGTGAGGGGGACAATGTTCCATAAGCTGTAACAACTGGTGAGGGGGACAATGTTCCATAAGCTGTAACAACTGGTGAGGGGGACAATGTTCCATAAGCTGTAACAACTGGTGAGGGGGACAATGTTCCATAAGCTGTAACAACTGGTGAGGGGGACAATGCTCCATAAGTTATAACAACTGATGAGTGGGGACAATGTTCTATAAGTTATAAAAACTGATGAGTGGGGACAATGTTCCATAAGCTGTAACAACTGGTGAGTGGTACAATGCTCCATAAGTTACAACAACTGGTGAGTGGGGACAATGTTCCATAAGCTATATAACAACTGGTGAGCGGGACAATGTTCCATAAGCTGTAACAACTGGTGAGTGGGGACACTGTTCCATAAGTTATAACAACTGGTGAGGGGGACAATGTTCCATAAGCTATAACAACTGGTGAGGGGGACAATGCTCCATAAGTTATAACAACTTGTGAGGGGGACAATGCGCCATAAGTTATAACAACTGGTGAGGGGACAATGCTCCATAAGCTGTAACAACTGGTGAGGGGGGACAATGTTCTATAAGTTATAACAACTGGTGGGGGGACAATGTTCTATTAGTTATAACAACTGGTGAGGGGGACAATGTTTCATAAGCTATAACAACTGGTGAGTGGGGGACAATGTTCCATAAGCTATAACAACTGGTGAGGGGGACAATGTTCCATAAGCTATAACAACTGGTGAGGGGGACAATGCTCCATAAGTTATGAAATCGGCCGGCTGTGTGTGTTCGAAAAATCGTAGCATTGGGCGGGCAACGGCCGGCCGGTCGGCCGGTTCTGTGAGTTCCAAAATGACCAAACCGGCCGACGGCCCGATGTTCCCACGACGCCCAGCCGATTTCATTTTTCGTGCGTCGTCCGGCCGGTTCAGTGAGTTCCCGCCTTAACTTATTCGAATTGTCTCGGATTCAGTTGATCTTAGTTAACTGGCATGGGATTAAATAGAATTGATACGGTTTGGTTTGACTTTTAGTTATTTGGAGTGGGATTGGGTCGGATAGAGTTAAATTACATTCGAATGAGTTGAATAAAATAATTACAAGACGGATTTTGTCTCATTGAATCGACTGAATTATCAGTTTCAGTCTGACTAACTCCAATTGGGCTGTGCTGACTCGGATTCAGTCGAACTGAGTGGGATTAAATTCGACTATTTTGGACTGAGTCACTTCCAGACGAATGGGTTGACTCGGATTAAGTAGAACTGAATAATTTAGAATCATATTGAGCGATATTAAGTAGGACTGAGTCGGAAATAATCGCATGTAATCGGATTGAGTGGGATGGTGTCAGGTTATGTTAGTTATAGACTTGTTGAGTCGGACTAAGTAGAATTTAACATTCCACTTGTTTAATACCACAGTAATTATAGACATGCAACGTTGAATAGACCAATCATGGGAAAAACAATCACGACTGTTTACACCTTGCACAGTAGGGGAGTCATCAGTACTAATTGCATTTTACCTAAGGCTACAGTGCATAAAGGTTTCTACTGAGAACTCATTTACCTATGAATAGCACGTTAATTTTAACGACCACATACATGTATGGCAGGAATCTGTATGATTAAGCAGGAATCTGTACGGCCGGATGTGTAAGTATGCGTACGCACACAAAGTCAAACTAATTGCTATCTAGCAGCATGACAACTGTCAGTTGACGCCATCCGATGACGGAATCTCCACATAATTGCTTTCTGGGTGTGGATAGACCCTGTCACTACCTATATACTGCAAGAGTCGACTGATAATATAATACAAGCTTAATATTGTGTTAAAATCAATCGATGACATAGTAATTGTTTGATACTTGTGATATTATAAAAATTAACTTATAATAGACCTGACTGATACTGTAATAGTTTTTTTATTGTTACACATTAAGCTTGATTGTCAGGTCGGGTATAAAATACCTGCAAGGCTGAGTCCCGGAGTTGGCCCACACCTAAAGGTTACAACTCCGCAATGGTAGTTCATGCCAGATCCACTGTTGATCCGTCAACATACGACCGCCGTTGTATCTATGTTCATATAATGTGTCATCTCTTCTCAGACGTGCACATGACGTTCAGCTCTTAGAGACCGCTGACAGAGAGATGAACGCGTGTACTAGTGCGGTAGGAAATGTAATCCCGTAGGATTATCCCAGCCAGCACAATTATAGCGGGCCTCCTTCGGCAACCGCCTGCGGGTCGCACGATTTTTGTCCGTCGGATCGAGTTTGGGCCAAGGACGGCTCATACTCGGCTGCCAATGGTGTGCCGAAGGTTAACCGTTTATATGCCGACTGTGCCAATGGTGAGTCGCTCGTAGGCCAACTGTGTCTAATTTGCTAAATGTAGCTATTTATGTATCATGTATGCATATTATCTTTATACAGTGCAATCCAGATAACTGGAACTTGAACAATCCCGTAAGGTGCCAAGACATAGTGGAACTTCTAACTATAGTATTTCCTTGGGTCTGTGGAGGTTTGACATATCAGGAGTGCACTGTAAACAAACATATTTTTATGCAGAATAACAATGCAAGTCAAATTACATAAGTCAAACATATGACATTTTAATTATTTACAAATAAACAAATAAGTACTGGTTTGTATATATAATACTGTCTGGTATATATAATAAGCACATAATTAAAACAAAAGGTAAACCTGCGCACTGTGCTCATTGTTTCCTGTGGCACATATCAATTCAACTATTTGGTGAAGTAATTGTTCAACATATATCGGTTCATAAGCTTGCTACATCCATTCTCCATCCGATGTTTTCTAACGTCATTCCCTTCAAAGGCAGTCATTAAGCATTCCTGAATCCTCCCTGTATTGTTTATCACTTCTCTCTGGCAGCATCCGGAATGTATTCATAAGAAGATACAATGTATAGAATCTGATATAGAATTACATAAATTAATGACATTAACTAAAATTAATTACTTCGTTTATTAAACATATTCCACATTACATGAGTTTAAAGTTGTCAAAGAACCCCATTTCATTATAATTTGGGAAGTGGGAGCCTTCCTTTTGGGTGTCAAAGAGTGCTTTTAATAAAAATAAACTACACCACATAAATGTGTTGTCTAATTTCTTATCAGTTTTTCTGTAGCCTAAATAAATACCTAGTAAACGGTGTGGGTATATGCTGACAGAAAGTGCATGAATGTATAAGTATTTCATCCATAACATACTTCCAGTTCCCCACATACCCAAGTATCACTCACAAACATACAACATACACACATGCTTAAACACACACACACTCACACACACACACACAAACACACACACACGCGCGCGCGCACACGCACACACACACACGCACATACGCACACACGCGCACACACGCACACACACACACACACACACACACACACACACACACACACACACTGCTATTGGTGGGTGACAGTGACAGTATTTCAGTGTTACTGTTAAATAGAAAAACGTGTGTGTGTGTGTGTGTGTGTGTGTGTGTGTGTGTGTGTGTGTGTTTGTGTGTTTGTGTGTTTGTGTTTGTGTGTTTGTGTGTGTGTGTGTGTATGTGTGTATGTGTGTATGTGTGTATGTGTGTATGTGTGTATGTGTGTATGTGTGTATGTGTGTATGTGTGTATGTGTGTAATGCATATGTGTGAGTGTACCTTTGTTTACTGCTCAGGCTGACCGTCTCAATGCATATTAATCACGAACACTCCCCGTTCGCATTCCAACAATCCAAGACAATTATTATTAATTATGGTCTTGATTAGCAATCACAGTCTTGCTTCCGTGCGTCATTCTATGTACAATTGCTATAGTTAGAGGCATCATGTATATATTCCTAGGGCGTTTTAATGCAGTATGATTATGATAATAATCAACTACCGTTTAAAAAACTAATATTCCAATATTCCTGTCGTTATCTACATTGACAACTCTACGTTTAATTATTATAATTTGATATATGTAATATTTATATATTGTGCGACCTATGTTCTGCATCTACCGAATATGCATGTTCCATTATATGTATCTGTGATTGGCTATTCCAGTCGAAAAATCATATTTGTCCAAATGTATTTGTCTTTTTCCTTCCAATAAGTGTGTAGACATGTCATTAAAGCGGCTACGTCATATAATGTAACCTGAAAGTTGGCAGTTGGAGGAAGGCTGGAGAGTGCTTGCTGGTGCTTGCTGGTGCTTGCTGGTGCTTGCCAGCTGTTCAAATCCTACATTCTTGTTTGTGTATGCCGTACCCATGTCAGTTGTTAGGACGCCACCAACGAGCCCGTGCCATACACTTGTAGATCACTAGTGCTGTAGATCGTAGATCACAGATCAGTCCTTGTAAATCATATTAAGGATATAAATCAGATTTGATCAGAACATCACGATGATGTCATTGTAGATGTTCCAACACACCTGCCGGTAAACTGGTAGGACATTTTGTTATGTTGTATAACCTCAAACGCTATCATGTTTAAGCTTACGCATTGTGAAGTCTAAGTAAGTTATAGCAAAAGCATAGCTGATATTAAAACACCACAACATGTCATTACACTTAAACAACTGCATAACGCACATGTTCTCGCAATATTAGTTGTCCTTAAACAATAAATGTTCAGTGTCTGGGTGAAATTGCATGCCCGCATAGTTCGCTGCAATGTGCATTTTTCTTAGTATAATGTCAAAGCATAACCAAAACCCAGGTGCTATATTTAAACCGTAACTGTTTGTTAATTCCGCAAACCCGTCAGTTAGATTATACAAAACATGCAAGACAAAATTGCCACTATCCTTTGCAGAAAGTACTTCACGAAATAAAACTTCTCCGTTTGCTTATTAACGTTATTAATTATTGATGTACACATGATCTGCACCAGAACATTTCAATAAAATAAGTTATTTTTGTCCGGCTTCTTTCTGCGTTGGTGCTAGATTCATAATTACTGAAAACTGCTTTGTGCGGCAAGGTGCGACATTTGTGTAGAAGGACATGCTAGAAAATTAACATATCATAGTTAGCAAAGATGGCAGTGACTCTAGGTCATTTACATTACATTTACCTGGCGCAGCTGCCAGATTGGTCAATCATCATTGTCACGTGTTTACCAAGAGTCGAGGATAACTGGATACGGAATAGATATCAGCCAATCGTGTGTACTGCATTTCAATGACAACTTCATTTAAAATAGAACGTATTTCGTGCGTTTTGTAGAATATCGTGATAACCTGTGGTATAGAGTCGAAATATTTGAATGCAGTACTATTTTAGTTGATAATATACACAAAACAAAACCGGGCCTGCACGATCAGCGAATACCGCGCAATGAAGAACAACACAGTTGTAATCTTAGGCGCAAGCGGTGTAGGTAAAAGTGCAATAATTGCGCAGTTTATGAAAGGAAAATTTTCCAGGTGCTACAAACCGACAATTGAAGAGAAATATATCGACACGATCAAACTGATAGGTAAGTCATTTTTGGATGGGTATCTTAATATCAATATAAACTAAATAACGCTATTAAAGTTTATGTATGATTATCAAGCAAGGAGGCTTTCATCTGAAGTGTTAAGGTAATTTATACGAACAAGAAACAACTGGTATTTGCTGAAAACAGGAATAGTGACATGTAAAACTATAATATATATATATATACATACGTATATATATATATATATATATATATATATATATATATATATATATATATATATATATATATATATATATATACATACGTATATATATATATATACATACGTATATATATATATATATATATATATATATATTGTATTAAGTAATACGATGTTATTTACCAGCAAAAACAGTCATGGTCGACATTACAAACTTGTTCAATATGTGGATTTGTGTTGACAAATGTATAAATTCCTTAAAAGTGGTCAATTACTTTTATAATTGCTGATGTATTGATTAGTATCATGGAAATTAAAAGGTTTTCTTCACAACTATTTAGCCTATGTTGCCACGATAAGAACAATATTGTTGTTATCGTCACAAACATGTGCATTAATGTAGTCTCCGGCCTACACCGCAATCACCGTTATTCCTGTTCGTGTCGAGGACCACATTGGAAGTAACTAAACGTATGTGTGCTTTATAATGTGTTTTTCCTCGGTAATATTATATATATACATATATATATATATATATATATATATATATATATATATATATATATATATATACATATATATATATATATATATATATATATATATATATATATATATATATATATATATTTACTTATTATTTTATTTGCTTTTGCATCTAAACTATGTCTAATTGTCACGTATATGATTTTTACCAAATAAACTCAATTAATCAATCGTGTTGGCAGACGGGATACACCACTTATATGAAGTCGTCGACACGTCCGGCATGTACGAGTTCCCGGCCATGAGACAGATGAACATCGCCAACAACAACGCCTTCATTGTCGTCTTCTCTGTCGACGACCACCAATCCTTCCAACAAGCTCTCAACATCGCTGATAATATCAATCGCACAAAACGTGAGTTGCCACCCAACTTGTGTGTTAGCCAAATATTATGGCGCAATTCCCCAACATATAGAAATAGTTATTATTAGGCAATCATAAACCTGGAAGTAGCACCAATTAATTGAAATCAGAGTAGCATATGACCGAGACTTATACAATATATAAGTTTTAGAAACAAACGATATATTGCAACACTGTGAAATGAGTTGATAAATGTATAGAAACAGGAAGAAAGCAGTGTATGCGTGCGTGCGTACGTGCGTGTGTATGTATCTGTGTGTACGTGCATTTGCGTGTGCGTGCGTGTGTACGTGTGTACGTGTATTGATGCGTGTGCGTTAGTGTGCGTGTTTCGTTTACCCTTTTGAGGTTTACACATTAAACTATTACAATTTTCAGGGTCTGAGAAATACGTCTTCTTAGTGAGCAACAAAAATGACTTGACCGATGACGCCCGAACCGTGTCGCACGAGGAAGCTCTCGGTGCTGCGATGTCGCGGAACTGCCACTTCATCGAGACGAGCGCAGCCTCAAATACAGGCGTTCAGACACTGTTTGTGGGAATACTCAACAAAATGATGCACGTGACGGCTCACCCGTCTATTCCTCACTGGACGTCGAAATGGCTATTTCGCAAGTTATCCTTCGGAAAGTCCGACAAAACACACTTTAAGACAACCTATAAGACATAGTAGACTGTACCATTGTCTACCGAATATCTAACGTGATTATGTGACAATAAACCAAATGTATGGAGCAGTTTTGTTTCTTTGAAATTTAGTGGAAACTGTGTTTCCGTGAAAAACAAAGAAGCGTGGATCTAAGAAAAACGGAATCATTCTTTATATTAGTGATGTTCAAAATAATTCACTGTGAACATGTACTTTATTGAGAATTCTCTCCAATGCGTCGCATTTGCATATCCCACAATTAAAATTTTGCTTTTTCATTTCCATCAAAATTAAATGGTAACATATGCGAATTACAGTGCAAACGCAGCAGTCTGTGTGATCAAACATTACTATATACATTTATAACTTTGGGAAATTTCCCTTGTGCGATCCTATATTATTAATGAATCGAAATTATGTTGAAATGTCATCGATATGTCAACAAAAAATTCAATAATTATACCTGTCACGCGCTAATTGTATTCAGGCGTTCCACATCTGCACATATAGTCATATAGCATTCCTGTTTGCATAAAAAAGTGTTTTACATTCATTATACTCCAAAGCGAACGTGTACATATTAAAACAGTATGCAGTATCTAACTTCACTGGCTCGTACTGCAAAGCATTCGCTCTCATCCCACTAGTATATATATAATTATGTTCGGGTGCGAATGTGTGATAGCATAGCGTGTATTAACAACTCACGCGTGACCCGATATTAGCTGAGATGTTTTCTTTTTGTGTAAGATAGATTATACAAAGCGCATTGACAAAGTATGCCTGATATTATATATATACATATATATATATATATATATATATATATATATATATATATATATATATATATATATATATATATATATATATATATATATATGATATATATATATATATATGTCATATAACTTTGTGAGGCAACTTTCGCTTTTCATACAAATATTGACAACAAAGAAATGTATTAAAAACCTTAATATTTTTCTTCTAAATGTCTGTAGTTTCAACAATATTTTGTTTGGTGTATGAAATTATGTACTCTCTGGTCACCTATATATATATATATATATATATATATATATATATATATATATATATATATATATATATATATATATGATATTACTCCTTTTGGGTCAAATATTATTGTATTTACATTTGCCCTGGCCATTAACACCGTAACACTACAGTTAGGGTATGAGAAGGTTTGCTTAACTAATTGTAGAGAAGCTACGGAGATATACTCCAGTTTAGCTCAGTAGTGCAGTAACTAGAATACCGGACTCTCTTTCAAAGAAATCCACGTTCGAAATCGGTGCTGCCGTGTCGAACGTTAGGTACGTTTGTTAACTATAGGGCCTATACGTTGCTCCAGTTTACTCCGCTGTATGAAGGAGTACAAATTGAGATATGGTGCTTCATTGAGTTAATCTACTAAGAAGTAAATTGTCAAGTGATTTGAGCAGTCCTCTATTAAAACTTATCTTTATTTTTCTCTTTTCTATTAGTATCACCTAAAATAAATTGCAGCGCTCCACTGTCTATTAATTAAGTCACATTGTAACATTAGTGAGTAAAACTATCATGTGACAGTCCCAAGAACACTGCCGAGAAGTCAGCCGCCTTATTTTGGAGTAATCTAATATCTAATCTAACTGCACCTTTGAACATGATAATATTTCAAAGAGCTATTTAGGTGTGAATAAATAAATAAACTTTCTAATGAGATTAATATTTCAAATGTTTATGTTTATTTGGGCATCCTATCACTAAGTATTGGCATAGTGAGATTTCCTATGCTAATCAATACGCTGCTTATAGTGACTGGTTCGTTTTAAACTTATTTACACAGAAACATCGCCAATATGTCAAGGTTGACAAACAGATCTGTAATAGAATTACAATTGCCATAATGTTTGACTGCATGAAGATATTTAAATTACATAAACGGTATATTGTTTGGGAAAGTAGGGGCATATATGCATACTGAGGGAAGTCCGCACACCCTATTATTTGCGCATCGCGTAACATCTGGTTAGTGGAATCATGCATGCGGCATCGTCTAACTCCCAAATCAACCACTTGCATATACTTTTTGATAGAAGTGAATAAGTAAAAAGTTATGACATAAAATTTTATTTTCGTAAACACTGATGTAATTTTACTCATATGCTGCTATGTGTATTACTTTAACTGTAAGACGTGCATATACATTTTCTTTCATAATTCTAAATTGCATTTTAATGTTTTATGATGTGTGAAATAGAGGACACTTTCATAAGTAGCATTTTCGCGCAATTCAGAATTATTCACGTATTGGATGCTTGGGGCATGTTCGCACAGGTCTGTGCGGTCATGCCCCCACCCGCTGTGCAGATGTATTTCGTGCATCGGTGCTTATAATATTATGTAGTCTACTTAGATACATATTTAGATACTTCAGTTGCTTACCACAAATATTGTAGGAAACTTTGATGTGAGATAGTATATGATGATTATTATATAATTATTTAATATTATCAAACTTATTATATCATTCATCGCTTCGTCAATGTGTAATATGCTATATCGTGCTGACATCACATTTTCCATGTTGCGTATCATTAGGTCCGTTAAATAAATTAAGTTTAATTGATCATTGCTCATAGACAAAAAATAACCAAGATGACAAATGATATATAATTTATAACATAGAACTTTGCCCGTATACGTTAGTCCATACAAAGCCATGCTCGCACAGCCGACAAAATGAGTTTTTAGTTTGACTTTGCGCTTTACGAGACTATGCTGTTTCAGCTAGAAGGCTTCAGACAAGCTGGGTTGCAAACTTTGACTTTCCCCGTTGCAAAATCATGCTGTTGTTTGCTTTGCCTCTCAAGGAGGAATAAACGTGGACTATGATTCAAGGCCACTGTATTTTCTAAACTTTACGTATATATGAAAACTTGAAACCGTTGATTTGTGTTCTCTGGTGTTTTCTTTTTAGTAATGCACGTGTCAGTAGTGTACACATACCAATACATATTATTATTGCAGTTAATGGTCAGCTCTGTGAGACCAGCTGTTGTTTCGCCATTCCTGGGGCATAACCGCACACAGTGTGCGGCTATGCCCCGTACCTTGGGGCATGTCCGCACATAGCTGTGCCTCTACATTTGACCAAATATTTAAATATCTGATGGGATATGCGATTTCTTAACTAACTAACAACAAAGTAATATGATTGCTCATTCTGAATACTAAATATCACCCTCTTAGCACACACAGTGCATTATCCATAGCTTGTTTCACCTTAAGTGTGCGGACATGCCCCTACTTCCCCTACCTATTATACATACAAACATGCACCATCATAAACATTGTAAATCTTTTGCAGGTCCCTAACAATGGAGGAGGTGTATGTATTTTTGTATTATACATGATATCGCTTTCAATAGACGGAAGGACATTCATCATAATGAATTTGAGTTTTAGCTGTTAACATTAGTTTACCAAAGGCTAAGCCAATTTTACTATGTGTTGCACACAGACCACTCAATGGTAATATTACACTCGAAACTCGAGGAGGTCTTTATAAATTCACGTAGTTTCATCCAGCAGGAATGTTATATATACTAGGCGATCTGAATACAGATGTTTAGCTAAATGTTTTAAAGCGTAATTAGAAAGCTTTCTAACAAACCATGATATGGAACAACTGATTAACTGAAACTGCACTTGACCTTAGATGTTCCTCCAATCCTGAAAGAGTTACTCAGGTTAAACAGCGTAATGAACCGTGGTTTACAGGATATGTATGTATGTATGTATGTATGTATGTGTATGTATGTATGTATGCGTATGTATGTATGTATGTATGTATGTATGTATGTATGTATGTATGTATGTATGTATGTATGTATGTATATATGTATGTATATATATACATATATATATACGTATATATATACATACACACACACACACACACACACACACACACACACACACACACACACACACACACACACACACACACACACACACACACACACACACACACACACACACACACACACACACACACACACACACACACACACACACACACACACACACACACACACACACACACACACACACACACACACACACACACACACACACACACACACACACACACACACACACACACACACACACACACACACACACACACACACACACACACACACACACACACACACACACACACACACACACACACACACACACACACACACACACACACACACACACACACACACACACACACACACACACACACACACACACACACACACACACACACACACACACACATATATGCAGGCCTATGTAAAATCAAAAGTGGTCTAACATAATAATAACTTTGGCTTTTCAGTAGCTCCACCTTGTAGACCAATTTGTTTCACGGTATAGGGTGGCGCCATATAGCGGTTTATTTAATTGAAATTCAATGCGCATGCGCATATCTCACTTCCTTTATAAACATTTTCCGCAGCGTGGATGGAAGAAATACAATAATTTGTATTTGCCATCCACAATAACACTACTACGGCTGCGGCTGCCTCGCTTTCATAGCCTCGACTCGTTTTGTTGAATAGCCAACCTTTTAAAAATGGTAAGCTACCTGTGATTGAACACTGACATTTCTAAATGATTTCATGGAAATGTGTTTGAACTTCGGACTCGGGTCTAACGAAAGCGATAATAGGGGTTTTGCTTTGGCAATGTTGTAGTCTCGCTTAACTCTACTGGGTAGACAGCTTTCTTATTTTACACCCTGCTGTGGGCAGACAATTTTAAGATGGCAACCATCTGTGAATTATGCTGCATGTTATGTTGCTTGCATTAAAATTAGAATAATAAACAATTTGGTTAGGTACATCAGAAAAAAAATCAAAAACATCCAATCTCATTCAAATTATACCACAAGGTATGAGTGTGAGTGAGTTTATTTGGTAAAACATTATAATACATATCAATATAATATTTACCGAGGATAGACACATTATAGCACACTTGTTTCCAATGTGGTCCTCAAAAAAAAAATACTAAGAATGAATTTAAGAAAATATAAAAATAAATACATAAATTAATAAACACAGTAATACAATAATTAAAATGTAAATATTTTCAAAGACAGGTAAACAAATGTCATCAATAAGACAATGTGCTAACATAAAAGGTGCTCTATTTAAAATATAATAACAAGATAGTACATAGTAAGATTAAATTAACAAAAATTTAATTTAAAATGCCACTTTAATTAAAGTGATCATTCGTCAGCCATCAATCTGCTGTATAATAGGGTCGTTACCTTTTTTCTAAAACTGATTTTAACTTTACATTGCTTAATTTCAGTAGGCAGTTTGTTCCAGTGGCATATGCTGGAATAAAAAAGGAAGTTTGCCCAGAACCCTTCACTTTTGGAATGACACATGCCAAGTTGCTGGCTCTTGTAGGGTATCTATGGTGTACCATTTCGACATTTGTTCTTAAATATGCTGGTGCCATTAGATTTATATTAAATTCATTTGCACCGACATGGAATCTCGGTGGAACATTTAAAAAAAATCGGACAATCTTGTTCTGACTACGCTGCATTCTGCACTTCATTTTTTTCGACAATCCGCTATACCATGCCGAACATGTGTAATCGAAATGACATTGAATCAAAGATGATACAAGTAATTTTTTGGTTTTCATATTGAATTTCTGGCGTTCCTATACAAAAACTTAAGTTTATTTGACGTTTTAAAAAGGACGTTAGAGGCTATAACATCACCAGAAAGAGACTGATCTAAAGTTACGCCTAAATAGGTGACGGTTGACTTTGATTCAATGACATTTCCTTTACATACAATATTAAGAGTGTTACATTTGCATAACTTTTTCCTTGTTCCAAACACAATGAATTGTGTTTTACCCAGATGGAGCGATAACTTGTTGTCGATTAACCAGTTATTGACGGATTCTAGTTCACAACTTAAAGTTGCCTCGATTTCTACTAAATCCTTTCCTGAGGCAAGCAAGACGGAATCGTCCACGTACAACAATAACTTGCATTTAACTGCAGCAGACATGTCATTTATATATAAAAGGAATAACAGAGGCCCAAGTATAGAACCTTGTGGCACGCCGCAAGTGATACCTTTAGCCACAGACATTGTTCCATCGACATCGGTAACCTGTACTCGACCCGTCAAATACGATCTAAACCAACATATAGAGAGTTCATCAACACCTACACTACTAAGTTTCTTCAAAAGAATCACATGATCCACAGTATCAAAAGCTTTTTGCAAATCCAATAATACCATACCTGTATAATTGCCATTTTCACACTCTTGTTTAATGTAATCAGTTAGGTGGATCAAACATGTATCAGTGGAGTACGATGACCGAAAACCAGATTGAAATGTATAGAGTAGTTTATGCTCCGTTAAAAAATTGTTCAGTTGATTAAACACTACTTTTTCAAATACTTTAGATATTATACTTAGCACAGAAATTGGTCTGTAGTTCTCAACATTAGTCTTACCCTTCTTTTTGTACAATGGAACAACCCTAGCCGCCTTAAGATCATCAGGGATATTTCCAGTAGTTATAGATAAGTTTACAATGTGAGTAAGAGGTTTTGCAATGACAGAAGAACCATCTTTGATAAATCTTGCAGGGAGTTCATCTAAGCCTGTAGCCTTGCAAGCGCTAATACTATTTAATATACTGGAAACTTGATCCACAGTTACACTGACTAGACCAAACATATTATCTGAAACATTTAGGTTTTGATAAAAGTCAATAACATGAGCATCCCCAAATCGCCCTGAACATGGTGGAAGCTTCTCGACAAGTGATGAAGCAATATATGTAAAATAATCATTAAAATATTCAGCTACCTTCTGTTTATCAAAACATAACTCATTTTCAATGTTAAGACTAATACTTTTTGGTGATGTTTTACCTTTTGATGATGCACCAATCTCTTTCAGAATTTGCCATAGTTTTTTTGGACGGTTTTGGTTTTCATTTACAGCATGTACACAATACTGAGATTTAGCTTTTTCTTTTTTATATTTGACTTGATTTCTATGATAAACAAACAATTTGTAGTCCGATTGATCTTTTGACCTTCTAAATTTTTGCAGATATTTATCCCTTTGCCTAATCAAGTTTAGTATTTCGCTGGACATCCAAGGTTTTGTCCTTTGTTTAACTCGTACCTCCTTATACGGTGCCACTTTATCAATAATTGATAACAATATTGATTTAAATTTACCCCACGCAATATCAACATTGTGACAATTAAATATGTCTGACCAGTCGATATCATCTAGATTTTGTATGAACTTTTATTACACACTCTGGTTGGCTCTGTGATCAATTGTTTAAAACCAAATACACGTTCAAAATTACGAAGAGTATTTACAAGAATATTGTTACTAGGTGGCACTAAAACATTAGTATTAAAATCTCCAAGCAGAATACATTCACTAAAATCGTTTGCTTCATTAAAAGACAGTTCTAACAGTTCATAAAAATCACACTGTCTCGGTGGCCTGTAACAGATCCCTGTCAAAATGGGACGTGTCTTAGGCAGGAGGACTTCCGCCCAAACAGACTCCACGCCGTTAGTTTGTAAGTCGTGACGTGGATTGAACGCAAGGTCGCTTCGGATATAAATACATACACCACCTCCGTTCCGGTTTCGGTCGTGATGGAGGATAGCATATCCCGGCAGCTCGACCTCGGAGTCCTCAACCGAGTCATCAAGTCACGTTTCACTAACACCAATTACAGCTGCCTTTGTTTTAGTAACGAAAACATTTAGTTCGTCCAGTTTTGGTAGTAAACTCCTGTCGTTAAGATGTAAAAAATGCAAGCCTTTTCTTAAAAAACAGTTAAATTGGTCGGACTCGTTGTCAATGCCATCCAGAGAACGTTCCTCATCATCGACGTTTGATGGCGTGATAATCTCAGGAATGTTACCGTCGGTCGTGTCGTTGGCGAACGGGAGGGCGTAAAATGAGCATCGTTGCCACACGAAAGTAAAATGAGCTCCGCTGTTGCACAGCTCATCGTACGTTACATCGCTGAACACGCTTGCACACCTGTTGTGTGTCCACTTTCCGCAGGAGTCACACGAGATTGCTCTACTGCGGGCAGTGACACCTTTGTCGCAATGACTACATGGGTTCTTCGGTGTATACTTCCGTTTGTTTTGAGGGGGGCCGGGATTCGTGCTCATGTCTCCGCTTCTTAAAAGTAGTAGTAGAGTTGACGTTTGTGGCGAGACATTGAAGAAATAATTCTTCGTCACCGAAAGTCTGCACAGTTTACATATAGCACGTTTCATCTTAAAAGATAGAGTTTATTATGTAGTTTATAGCACTTTTGAATTTTCTTGATATCTTTATTATTTCTGAAGTAATTCCACTTTTTGTGTTCAGAAAAATGTCGATTTTTGGTATTGAATTCTGTCCATTTCTTGCGACCAGGAAGCTGGAGCACTGTGTTTGAGTATATAGGAAAATGGTAATATAATTGCTTCTACTGAAGATATTGGGGTGAAATAAAAAGTTATGTAATTCCAAAAAACATGTGAATATCAGTTGACCTTCACTGCATATTTGACCTTTTTCAAAATAACAACATAAATTGAGTATAATTAATTAAAAAAGGACTTCTATGCTACATTATTACATAAGTTATTTTGACGGCATAACTAGTTGACCTATGATTAACATTTGACATCATTACTAGGATTAAGTACATAAAAATGAATAAATAATTAGTAAAGAGATCAATTACTAGGCTAGCGCTGTGCCTAAAATCTGTTTAGCCAATTTGGCTAAAGGTCAGAAATTTGTTTAGCCAAATGAGATTCTCTTTAGCCATTTTTTTAGATCAATTAAATTACCCGGTTTAAAAGTGCAAAACAAAAAATTCTATACAATATCCACAAGAAAAAAATCCTATTTTAATTAACTAAACATTTATATATTTAGCTAAACATATATAATGCAAACAAACATCCAGTAAAATTTAACAGAACATTGTTTAACAATAAAATGAAACCTGAACAACTGTTGGGAATTTTGAAAAATATAAAGAAACAACACCTAACACATACTATTAATGTAATACAATTTACATTACAGGTGTGTATAACATAAATTGAAAGATACACTTTTATAACAAGGTAAAATAATTAAGAGCCACCTACTCTACTCTTGCTGCCCCGCAGTGATTCAAACAGTGTATTGATAATAATTATTACCTATCTTAAAACTTCATTTGACTGCTCAGTAATTGAATACAGTAATTCACCAAATTAGTTAACTGTGGCTGACTAATCCTGGCCTGGGTGACGCAGGCTATATTTAATAAAACACGTTTTTGACATGCATCTTTCTATCTGTAATGTTTCTGGTGGTGAAACTTGTCAAACATACATGAATTACAATCTATATTGGCATTTTATTGAATGGCACATTGATTAATCATTGACAATGCCATGTGACTGCGCCGGCGATACTGAGCGATAATATGGAACCTGTCGGGTACAGCGTTGTACTAGCCTCAAACTTGTAATTAGTGCCATCAGGCAGGTCCCCATTGTCTAGTAAACACAATTCTTGATTGATTTAAGCTCCCCTATTGTCTGTGAGCATGGCTAAGTGGAGGGATTAGCGACCTATTGTTTACCCAACCGGTCAAGTTACGCTGGGTCAGTTGAATGTGCTACCGTTTAGGCAACTTTAACAGAGCTGGGTGTTGAATAATGCAGTCATGTATTGCTGATAACATCAATAATAATGACAGATATAACGTTTCGCCAATTTGGCGAAGAGGTTTAATTTATTTTCGCCAAATAGAAAACCGTTTCGCCTATGGCGCAAATGGCGATCGACAGCACTAGCCTAGAATTATACATGTGGTTGACTACTTTAATTTATAATTATATAATTATGAATGAATACACTAATTCTCATCTTGTAAATATGAAGTTTGTTGATGACCCAATTAGTTGACCTATATTTAGTATTTGACCTATTTATTCGGATTAATTACATAAAACGAGTGAAAATAATTAGTAGAATTCAATTAATAAACTGTACATGGGATTGAATAGTTTAAATATTTATAATTATTTTCACCCGTTTTATGTATTTTATGTTTTATGCTTAAACTACACTTTTGAACATCCAACACTGTATCACTTGCTAGATTGAAAAAAAGAAATACACAAAATGCAAAAAAACAATACATTTGTTATTATAAAATAATGTTGGTTAACCAATCAAGATATGCTTAAAGTATATAAATATTATATGAGCATATAAATTTGTTTTTAAAGTTTAAGATGCTTACTGATTTTAACAACGCCCCTATGAAACGCGATTGTCAATGCAAACGTGAAGACGAAGTTTATAAACATTTTCCTTCAAATATTTTAGAATGACGTTCTAACATAAGTCCAAAACGGCTAAACTGTAATTATATGTATACATATATAATCACACAAGTGAATAATAACAGCAACAATACACGATGATTGTGATGAAAGTGGATTTAATTTATGCTAGAAAGCGCCTACCGTCGCTGATGGCTGGGCAGCCGGCGTGTTACGGCATAGGCTGTTGTAAATAGACGCACAGAACGGCAAAGGGTGCCAAAGTTGCCCACCTCGGTGTGTCACTGGCCAGGCACGCACAATAATGCTTAGCAATTGCTACACATACCATTTTAAAGCTAGTATACCATACTAGACTACCTACCAGGTTTCATAGATTACCTAGTTAGATTTATGTGTCTATTTCACGAGTACAGAAAACATCAAACTTCAATGAACAGAACAGCGATCGATGTCGAAGTAAACAAACAATCGCTCAAGATGTAAAACAATTATCCATTGGTCGATTCCACGGTCAAAAGACACTGTTTTCCTAATCAGTATGCAGCGGCAAAGCAAACTGGGCGACCATGTGATGGCTGACGCGGGAAGACATCTTGGTCGCAACTTTTGGAACGGAAATGACCGCGAGATTTCAATACGCCACATAGCGGATGATGATCTACCTAGTTTGGTGTTTCTCTTTTCAGCCACAGAATGAACACATTGAGCTCCATCGCAAGCGTCATGGACGGCAACTTAACTACCATGAGAAAAAGTGAGCCAAATCTGTTCAATAACTGTGTGTTGTCTTTTTTGTAATTTAGATGAAGTGGGAGTTAATGTTCGCACTTGTTTTTCATCTTAGACAGCATTTTATGTGGTTCTACTAAAATTGTGTTGATTTTGATTGAGGAAACTGTTGATTTGTTAAATGTGTAAATGTCACGTCTTTATTTAAGTTTATGACAGTGCAGGATTGTTTTTTAGTACAGTCCTGGACATATCCAATACATGACATAGTTGTGATAAACAAATGGAGTGTTGTGGTCCACCATTGTATGTTTTATTCAATTTTTCTCCTCATATTTTTTTCATTATGACAAACCCATGACAGTTATTACTGCTTGAACTACATGCTGAAAAGACATATGACATTTATTTCAGACGGAAGAGGGAGGGGCGATTGCCACACAAGATGGCAGACAAAGCCAAGAAGCTCCGGGGTTTGAGGTAATCTTCACTTGTACTTGACACTACTTGTGTGCTTGTTTCCTGAGCAGTCTTATCTATTTTTAATAACCTGAAAGTGTTGGCTTCAAACTCAGTCGTTCCAGGTAAGACTGTCATTGGCTCATCATGCAAACAAGAGCGGGTTCACCTCGCCTCACCACTTTATGCCTTATGGTCATTAAAACAGCAAAATCCTAAACATTTATTATTACCAATTTTCATCCAGAACATGGAAAACTTTCTGAAGGTAACATATAGGCTTGAGCAAGGATTTTTCACTCAAATTAACCATATTTCTGCGTGGCTTACATATATAGGTATCAATCTTTGTAGAATAAAATTTATTTTAGCTATTAGTTACAATGTTGTGTTAAGTCAAAAATGGCATTTTATAATATATTTCTTGCCCAAGCCTATCACATTTAGTTATATTTTTATTTAATGTATGCATTTTGCATTTCAGGGCAAAACTGTACAACAAGAAGCGTCATTCAGAAAAGGTGCAGATGAGAAAAACGTGAGTAGCTTGTATGAGTTATGTGTAATTGAATAGCCATACAATGCAGGGATTGTTGATGCAGTATTGGGACAGTCTGCTCTGCGTGTGTGATACTGTTTCTAAAGGCAGCTACACAGTGTGCGATCTGTTTTCTTAATTCTTGATTAAAACATTGGATACATTCAAAATGGTATATTGGTATACCAGTACAATTTGACCCTTGGACAAACAAGCTTTGTGCTTTTTAAGATGTCTAACAGTAAACATTAACAGATAGCGTAGTTGAAATAAAAATATTGATTGCATTGACGTTAAACCTACTGTAAGAGAACATGTTTATAATTATGTTCAGAACAACAATTGCAAAACTTGGTTTAGCTAATTGTCTTATCAGTTGTAATTCTCTTGCAAAATGAGCACTTGTTTTTTTTTTTTGAGGGTTGGTATTCAACACCAACCAGTCAAATCAATATCTATCAATACAATACAATATCAACTAGACATGGTGTCTCACCAATCCATATTTCTAGAATCAAGATGCATGAGGAGAGGAGAACAAAGAAGAAGGAGGCTGATGTCGTGCCAGATGGAGCTGTACCAACATACTTGCTTGACCGTGAGGGTCAGTCCCGGGCCAAGGTCCTGTGTAACATGGTCAAACAGAAACGGAAGGAGAAAGCTGTGAGTGCCTCTTTCATTTGGTCATTCTGCCATTTGCACTCTATAATGGTGTCCAGTCAACAGTAGCCTTACTCTAATCTAGGACTCACTTTGGTCTAAGTGACCCCAGAATAAGCCAAAGTCATATGATATCTGAGATTGGCATATTTTTATGTCACACAAATAATGTTGTGGTCTTTTAATGGTGCTGTAATACTATAACAGTGTATTAATTAATAGTGTATTAATATACGAGGTTATCCATACTAGAATGCATGTGCATGAACTATGCACCTATTTGAAGAATCAGACAAGGTCAAATACTATTGAATTGTAGGGAAAATGGGACGTGCCACTGCCAAAAGTGAGGGGAGTTGGGGAGGCAGAAGTGTTTAAGGTTGTCCGAACTGGAAAGTCCAAACGTGAGTATATTATGTGCTATGGGTTATGTTACATCTTGTTGTCAATTGTATGATTTTATATAAGTTAGAAGTCAGATTACATTAAATAAACTTAACTGTTCTTAATTAAATGTAACATGCTCTGGCCAAATAAACCTACCGTATTCGTTACATAGTTATGTCTGAATGTGGAGAACTGTCATTTCAGCATGTCTCAGCTGTTTGATGTGTTACAGGGAAAGCATGGAAGCGAATGGTCACAAAGGTTACATATGTTGGCGAGGGGTTCACAAGAAAACCTCCTAAGTTTGAGCGCTTCATAAGACCAATGGTGAGTAGAGATACGGCATGTACATGTAATCACTGACCACTAGTGTTGAAGGTTTTTTAAATATCGGGTCCGTAAAGTTCTCCAACCCCACAGACGCATTTTATAAAGTCTAGATCCATGAACCATCCTGGTGGGCCTTTTAGCTCACCTGCAAAATTTCAGCCCGAAACATAAAAAAGTGTTTAGGGTTACAAACAGAAAATCGCTTTTACATTATATATAGAGAGAGGATAGAGACACCAGCTGTGCACCATATGAACAATGTTTCTTTTGTATATATATATATATAAATATGTGTGTATGTACATTATTGCCCAATCCCTATTTCGAGATAAGTGCCTGTAACCGTACTTCAGTTAATAATTTTATAATAATTGCAAATTATTTTATTATAAAAAAATTGCCATTTCTCAAACATAGTAGTGCACTTGATCCATTAATATTCATGCAAAAACATAAGAAACATGTACATCTTTGATAATGGGATATTATATATCTGTTTGCAGTCCATTTCAGGTCATAAAAACATTTAACGTTTCTCAACTAGCTTAATGGTTAACATGTGGCTGCCAAGTAAATGTGTGACTGGTAAAAATGTGATCCTGCATAAAGCTCTCAGTAATGCACTAAAATGCATTGTTATACCTGTACTTGTTTACCTTTTTATAAGCTGCTATTCCAATTGATGACATGAATAGCAGGGGAGAATCGTGAAGGAGTTCAGTGAACATTCCTTGTATGAGTTGCGTCATTGTTAGAAGAATAGAAGAAAGAAACACAGAAAGGTTCCAGTTGGGTGTGTTTTCAGGCACTTCGATTCCGGAAGGCTCACGTTACCCACCCAGAATTGAAAGCTACATTCTGTTTACCCATGATTGGTGTGAAGAAAAACCCCAGTTCACCCATGTACACCTCTCTAGGCGTCATCACAAAAGGCACAATCATCGAAGTAGGTTTCTAATGTCACAAATTACTGCTTGTAAAACATGTTTGCACGTTAGGAATGGTTACTTGCTTGCTGGAATTTGGTGTAGGCCATTTGTATTATAACGTAAATCACTCAATCTGAATTCAAGTTCTCTTGCTGTTGTTTGGTTAATTTGGTAAATAAATTCACTCCATGTCATTTTCTCAGTCCATGAAGTGGTCTGAAAATGTGCAAAAACCTTAAAAGTTAATCTTGTTTCATGACTTTTCACTGCCAGAACTCTTTCTTTATGTGACTTGTTCTGCCTTGCTCTGGTGCTCTCTATGGAAAGCTAATGTTTCTGTCTATAGGTCAACATCAGTGAACTTGGTCTTGTGACACAAGGGGGCAAGGTCATTTGGGGTGAGTTTGCAATTCTGGAAACTATTATTCCAAGCACGTCAAATCAAAGAAATCAAATCATAAGCTTACATTAAACTTACAGTGGTTTGACAATTCAAAAGTGATTTACCCGGTAGTTTATCTCAGTTACTAACATCATTTTATTGTCTTTTTAATGTGGTATTGTGAACAGAATGTAATGATATTACAAATTGTGGTTTTTAAATTACTGTCATTGATATGGTCACCACTATTTAGGTCACCTTAGCATAGATCTGGTGGTCACATTAAAACAGTGTAATTAATTTTGCAGGTAAATATGCTCAGGTGACGAATCATCCAGAGAATGATGGCTGCATCAATGCTGTTCTTCTTGTCTGAGTAGGGTTGTTACATCAGAGATTTCACTGAAATTCTGTATTATGTTCAAAGAAACAACCAAGTTCCAGAACACAGAACTCTTGTCATTGTTTCATTGTATGACTGATCATCAGGCATGGCTTCTCCTGCAGCAGTAATGTCTGCATGTTTGTATTGTCTTTCAAATGTGTAATAGTGTGCCCCAAACACATCGCAGTTGTGATGATAAAATCTAAGTTGGTATAATTTCAACATTGTGCACAAACCATGGCTGTTACCAAGCATACTCACAATTGTAATAGGATGCAAGCCTATTTATGACATTACTTTTAATACACCACAACCTGCATATGTGACATGTTAAATTTATTCCATGTCTGTTGATCAGTTTTTTATAAGGAATTAAAATTTTCGTGGATGTGAACTGCACTACTGTAGTTTGTTGTCCAAGTTTTATCTCCTCAATGTGTGGTCATTGGTCACTTGTGTGCTGTCACACATGATATCTAGCAAGAATGTTTCTTTGTCGCACTCTCATTTGCAGCAGTGGGATGAATTTGTACATCAAGTATGGCAATAAAAGATCACGTATTACTCATTAGAACATCTAGTAACCACTGGAAACATTGAAGGGAAAATATCAAGAGGACACCAGCAAATAAAAATAATTGACATCTGACAACATGGTAGGGAATGAGCGCAACAAAACTACCTAGGTACTAAGAATAACTAACAATCATGCAGTTTTATACCATTTCAAAAATATTTAGTTAATATTCATCTACAACTAACAGGTTTATTGGTTCAGGTGTGTCCTTGCATTTGTTTAAAACTTGAAGTTAACAAGATGTTTAAAAGAAAATATACCATTTAGTAAAGAATCATTGTCACTCTTGCAAGGAACAATGTCAACTGTCGGTTGTCAGTTTTCCTTTGTTTAAAGAACAAAGGAAACATTGAGCTATGGACATCAGCAAGATCTATTGTGACCACTCAGCAAACATTAGTTAGTCAACCACACTATGCATTGGCACTTAGACTAAGGGACAAATAGAGTCTAACTGGCTTAGAACCTAGAAACAGCTGTAGACAGGGTCTCTGTGAGAGCCACTTCCACTCCAACCTGTATCCTGCTAGGATTCTCTGCTTGGAAGCCATGTATATAACATCCCAGAAACAATAACATCATCTAACAAGTGGAGGTAACTTGTAATTCTCCTTGTCTCTGTTGATTGGTGTTTTTGTCTTCTACCAACATAAGCTTGGAGTAGCCATGGGCTGCCCAGTCTCCCTCGTTGTGAACATGTACATGGAGCACTTGATGCAGATAATCATCGTCCAGACATGGGGTCAAATACATTGAAATGTATTTAAATACAAATACTTTTGAGGGATTCAAATACAAATACTTTTAAATGCAAATGTATTTAAATACAAATACTTTTGAAAAGTATTTCAAATACTTTTTATTTTCAGGATATATTGCTATATAGGTAAAAGAAACAAAACGATATATCAAGCAGTTCATCTAGTTTATTGCTATTGTCTAAGTTGTCTGGTTACATTCAGTGGTCTAGTATCTATCTGGCTACTGCCCAGCTTGCCTGCCATGGTCGCAGGTTCATAGGTAACTAACATGCAGTTACAACACATCTATCCTCTATGATTCGAAGATACCACCTGACTTGGGAAGCCACCACCTTCTCTTAAGCCACAGGCTACAGGTAAAACAAATATTTGAAACAATAGCTGGTCACCACATCTGGCAGTTACCAGGCAGTTCAGTTTCATTAACTGGACCATGAAAACACTGATAAGACAGTGCAAGGGAGTCTTGTTGTTGCTAACTACATCACAGTGACAACTGACAAGTGAGGCAGTGGCTTCTTGTAACAAGCCTTTTTATACAGTGGTCTCAAAGGTCCACTGCCTCAATGACTGCTCATATGATGGCTTAATTGCCTTTACTAGGCCGTAATTCCTGAGTAAATTGCCACAAGACACAGTACAGTTACTTGAGTTTTAATAATTCAATCAAGAACTATTTAAAATTGCAATTAGTATACACATTTGAAAAAGTATTTGAAATATCAAATACTTTAGGAAAGTATTTAAATACAAATACGTTCAATTCCTAAATGTCAAATACAAATATGTACTTTAAAAAAAAGTATTTAAATACTTTCAAATACAAATGTATTTGACCCCATGTCTGTCATCGTCACGCCATAGTATTGCCAACCAAGAAGCTGGAAGAGATATGTAGATGTCGTCATCTGCCATCACACAGGAAAAGCAGAGCAATTATAGCAAGATACAGAGAAAACAGCATGCCTTTCTTGGATGCTAAGTTCACCAGAATGGACTTATGACATAAGTTTGTGTTCGTCGTTAGCTCTCAGATCTCAGAAACTTTTGAAGATCTATAATTCATATTTTGCACATGCAGACGTTTTTTGGGGTACTGTTACTATGCAGAAGAAACTTTAACAATTACTAATTTTTAAGCCTTTTATGGTCCTCTAGGGCCTAAAACTGGTACGTTATAAAGATTGTTTTCAAAGATTGTTTTCCTCTATACTTTTGTATAAACGTATCAAACAATATTTTCACTGTACACAAGAAATGTTCACTAGTCTTGTACGGGCATCGCAGCCTCAGGGCCTCACAACAATTCAAAATGTTAACATTTTGCCTGTTTTTCTCTGAACTTTTAGCTCCTCTCAGGGTGCAGACCTCCTGTGGGTATCTATATATTCTATTGGAGACGAAGTTTGAGCCAGGGTGAAGCTGGTCATTCCCAGCCCTCCATGGTGAATGTGGCACCTTCACAAATGCAGCTGCTGCACTGTATCAACAACACACAAGATCCTGTTAAACTGGACAGTTCCCTGCTTGCATGTTTTAAACTATATCTTCAAAACTACTGATTTTCTATAAATGCAAGTAGTTTTATTTTGTTGTTTGTTTAATTATCCTTAAAATGATGTGATTGATGTCTACTGGTTAAACTTATGATATATGTCTGTAAGTGACAAACATTTTTTTTTTAATTCTGGACACCTGTAGAGTTAAAACTCGTACACTTTATTGATTTTGTCTGCTGCATTCATGCAGCATTTGGCTGTGTTTCTGGTAATCTCATATGAATAACCAGAAAAAATGCCAATTCAGTGAGGATACTAGGTGGTGACTATGATTCACCAATACACATTTCATCATAATTACCAGCTCACAATTAAAGGGGCACTGTATGGGATTGAACCTTCCACTCGTAACGGCAAAATTTGGCCGACCTGCGAGGAGGCAGCACCGTCAGTACCTAAAAATATCTTGTTGACGTTTGAATAAAACACGGACACACGCCTCTCTTTTCCAATCTATTACAGATGTTTCCACAACTGCACTGTCCAGGATCACTTTTAAAAGCCATGAGTTAAAAATAGCAACAACAGTTATCATGCGGCACGCTTGTCTTGTCAGTATGTACATTTCAGCTCAAAGGAGCTGAAATGTACATACCATCCAGAATGACTAAACGTAGGGATGGATACCCTTGGATAACACAAACATTAAAGAAACTTATGAGGAAAAGGGACAGAATGTATAAAAATCACAAGCACACTCCAAAATACAAAGACCTAAAACGAACTATACAGCAACAACTAAGATCTGCCTACTGGAACTATGTAAATGAGATTGTCACCTCTACTGATGATGGTACTCAAAAACCAAGTTATGCTAAGAAATTTTGGACGTACATGAAACACTGCCGTACAGACCACACAGGGGTATCACCACTCAGACAAAATGGAATCCTACATTCAAACCCCACAGCCAAAGCAGAGATACTAAATCAACAGTTCCAGTCAGTCTTTACAGATGACCAATCTCCTCAAGAAACCAATCTATACAATTCAACTCTACCAGAAATGCCAGACATAGAAATTACAGAAACTGGTGTACTAAAACTCCTGCAAAATCTTAAACCCTATAAAGCCCAAGGACCAGACAACATCCACCCAAGAATTCTAAAAGAGTTAGCTGTTGAAATTACCCCATCACTTACCTTAATCTTTCGGAAATCATATGAAACAGAAGAAGTCCCCAAAGACTGGTTAAAAGCAAATGTCTCACCTATCTTCAAACATGGCCAAAAATACCTTGCTTCCAATTACAGACCCATCTCCTTGACATGTATAGCATCTAAATTAATGGAACATATCTTAGTTAGTAATATAATGAAACATGCACAGTTACACAACATCCTTTACGACCTTCAACATGGCTTTCGATCTCGTGTGTCATGTGAGACACAACTCATCCAGTTCACAAACGACCTAGTCACAAATATGCAATCTGGCGCACAAACGGATGTCATAGTGATGGACTTTTCTAAAGCATTTGATAAGGTCAGCCATACCAAACTAGTTGACAAACTCCATCACTATGGCATCCAAGGCAAAACAAATTCCTGGGTTAAAGCATTCTTAACCGATCGATCACAAAGAGTACTGATAGAGGGCGAGGCTTCTTCTGAAGTCCTTGTAACATCAAGAGTCCCTCAAGGTTCTGTACTTGGTCCCTGCCTATTCCTTTTTTACATTAACGACATTCCAGACAATATTACTTCTACAGTTAGACTCTGCTGATGACACCATAATGTATATAGCTCTTAAGCCTAAGATAAACACAGCTGCACTCCAGGAAGACCTTAACACACTCGACAAATGGACACAAAAATGGAAAATGAGTTTCAACCTTGAAAAGTGCCATGTCATCCCTGTTACAAGAAATAAAACTATCACTAAAACCCAGTACATTCTCCACGGACAACCACTTCAAACTGCTTCACAAGCTAAATATCTTGGCCTAACCATAACATCTGACCTTCGGTGGAATGCCCACATAAATAGCATCTCTTCAAAAGCAAATAGATCATTAGGCTTCCTCCGCAGAAATCTAAAAGTATCATCAATCCAAATAAAAACTCTTGCTTATTTCACCTTTGTTAGACCTATCCTGGAAAATAGCTGTACTGTCTGGGACCCTTACACCGCTACACAAATAAATAAACTTGAAATGATACAACGCCGAGCAGCTCGATATGTTTTACATCGCCACCATAATACGTCAAGTGTCACCAATATGCTCCAGTCATTAGGCTGGAGATCCCTAGCAGACCGTAGAAAAGATGCAAAACTATGCATGTTATATAAAATATCAAATGACCTAGTGGGCATACCTGCAAATAAATATCTAATTCCTTCAAACACAGTCACTAGAAAGCAACATTCATTGTCTTACGTTATCCCTCACTCCAGATGTAACTACCACTTGTATTCTTTTTTCCCAAATACCATTCGACTTTGGAACTCCCTCCCCCAACATATTGTAAATAAAAACAGCCTTGATTCTTTTAAGAGCAATATCCAGACTTTCCATTATTCCACCTTTTAGATATAACTATTTTTTTTTTTTTTTTTTTTTTTTTGCACGCATTACTTTTACATGCACAAATTACGGCTCTGATACACTGCAATGCACCCAAAACGAAAAAATATATATATATATATATATTTCTCATTTTTCCTGTTCGCCCGCCTGTATCTTCAGCATGTTGAAGCTAGGCGGTACTCGGAAGAAGAAGAAGAAGAAGAAGTTTTGTCGACAAGATATTTTTAGGTACAGACGGTGCTGCCTCTCGCGGGTCGGCCAAATTTTGCCGTTACGAGTGGAAGGTTCAATCCCATACAGTGCTAAGCAGCCCAGCCACATTTGCATTTGAGTAAATGATGACCAGTAAAACAGTTAAGCTTTGCCCGCAACCTGCACTGCAACTACTAAACAAAATTTAAAGGTACTCAATCCACTCGTTTGCTATTCGCCAAACCGGTTCTTTTATTACCAGATGTGTAATGTGTTAATAGTTTAACTAGTATGCACAGTCAGTTAATTTTTTAAATGCGTACTTGTCATTTTATAATTGTAAAAAAAGAATCGCCGTTACACCGGGTATGACTGGCGAAACAATCAGCAGCTGCCGACGCCCTGTGCTGTTTGGGTCACGTGTTTTATGCGAGATCGACTTACTACGGCACCACAATAACAAATCGCACGTGCTTTGGCGCGAGATTGCAAGTCAACTCAAAGGCAATGATTCTTCTATGAAGGTACGCATTAAGTGCATTAACGCAGTCAGCAACAAGAGCGAGTAGTCGGGAGCTAATTCACTCTTGTGAACGTTGACTCGACGCGGATTCTCTAACTTGTAAGATTATAATAAATATAAGTCTGACAGTGTCACTGACAAGGCTAGTCTCGCTTAACCGACTGTCGGTCGGCTGTGGAACTACGCCGAGAAGACAGTCTGGCTACATTAACGGCTTTTGTTTGGGTAGCAGCCGTGATCTATAAAATGCTGCCACCTCACGGACACTGCCGTAATATATACTTTTATAAACAACTGCAAATTTCTATTTATTTTGTGTTAATATAAGTTTAATTTTGAATAGTTTTTATAATACAGCATTATTTGATCAAAAGGTTTCCTTATTTAATTTGTATGCTATCCGTGTCGGACTAGACAATGCTGCCACCTCACGGATACTGGTTAATCCTGCCGTAATTCTTATTTTATAAACAACGGTAAATTGGAATTTTTACTTACTTTTGTGTTAATATAAGTTCAATGGTGAATACTTTTCATATGATATTATTATCTTGTAAAACTATATCGTTATTTAAATTTTTATTTCATAGTTGGCCTGAGAGCCAATCAGCGTTTCTACCCTAATCTGGGGTAAGGCTGCCCGGATGAAGAAACTTAAGCCCATATACTGTCCCAGGCGGAGTCGAGGGGGCTTAAAAGTGCTGCCACCTCACGGAGTCTGGGTAACCGAGGCTATGACAAGGCAAGCCAGTTTGAGTTGACACTGACAGCAAAGACAATTAAAGCTCTATGCTGACAGTCACCATCGATATCGCTCAGGCTCAGCATCACAACCTGTGTTGATATGTACCGGTATTGTATTTGATTACGCAGGATCTTGTTAATAAACTTAGTAATTGCGAAAGTACATATCCAGAGAGAATAGATGACGTGAGGGACGAAATTAAAAATAAAATTGACATGGGGGACTGGTAATGTAATTGTTGGTCGGGCAAGAAATGTTGTATTTTTAGGGGAGCATCCGTTATCTCGTGTAACAGAACGTCAAACGGAGAATTATATTATATTTCACAATTATTAAAACAGTGTTTTGCGACTCACATTTCAGTACTATTACTGAATGTTGTTGATTTCTATTATAATGTTATGCAACATAATTACATTTTTATAACAGCGATGATTGATGGTGATACAATTTTTATAAAAGGTTTTTTGAGAGAGTAAATTAATGTATATTACAACACTTATTTACCTGAGATGAAGAGCTTTTCTGCATGCCCTATGGTGATGACACCTCAAGTTCTGAAAATGTGACACATTTAAATTTTAATGTACTTGAAAAACTTGCAATGTTATGAACGATCACCTCCCAGGCTTCCAAATGCAATTAATACACCCTGTATCTTGTTATTTTATTACATTAATGTTACTAATAAATTAAAATAATATGTATATACCTATTTTTATGTATTAAATGATCATAACATTTTGCTTAGTGTATTACATTATTATTATAAATGTATTAAATATTGTCATTATGAATATGTATAACGCAGGCCGAAGTATAACTGTTACGGATCACTTATAATGCATTTACGTTATGCCTAGCTACTATTAGGCTAATTAAGCCCAGTTAATTAATCTTAGCCTTAGGACTATACCATATGTGACATAAACATTACATAGTTACAGCATTATAATAAATCACTGACATGTCATAGTCATATAGCCTTTTTAGGCCATAGTCTATGCCTGGTGTAGTCATACTCATAGCATAGCCACATACCTTCAACCTTGCTATTTTGTCGTACCATGGGCCTGGCATTGCCATTGGCTGAATAAGCGCCAAGGTTGAAGGTAAACAATAACATAAATTTAATAAAAAAAACTACAGAAATATCAATGACGTATATACTCATACGCCTAAATATATACGTGATTATAGCTGAGCAATTCGTAATTACTAACCTATCTGGAAGAACATCTGTGCGAACGCTGCATGTGGACTGTGTCTGGATTGTAGTCAGTGACAGTTCGCTCAGTCCCTCGCCGCCGGCCAACGGTGCCCGTAGCTTGCAAAGGGCACTTTCACTGTTCTGAAGGCGAAGTCATTCTGTTCACTGCTTAGTTGCATATTCTTTCCCAATCATGCGTCGATGCTGTCTTTGTCTGCTTAATTTGCCGTGTTGATGGCATATAAAAATAATTCGTGCCTACACTCGATCGCCGTTTCTAAAGGTAAACAACTCGACAGGGTGAAGCCGTCAATCTCGCCCAAGCCTCGTTCGCGAGAAGACTAAAGCGTATTCCGCTCAAAGCTCCATTTCCATATTTAGGTTTCGTATAGAGTTTCGATAGGATCCTATCGAAATGAAAATCGAAAGAGTTCCTATTTATTTTATTTATTTCAGATACAAGAAGTAACATGTATGCATAAACTAATTAAGCAATCATTAAGGAGTATTTGATACATCCGCTTTTTGTGAAATGACTAATAATCGCTAGGGGCAAGCATTTTTTACGGAAATGAGTGGATTGAGTATCTGTAATGCAGACCATGGTATGGGGTCCGGGCTACGGACTACCGACTAACGCCGACTGGCGTTAAGAAGCGGTCGGTGCTAAACACCAGTTAGTTCTGCCGGCACACACTAAGCTGCGCTAGCGGTATCCTCAAATCCACTATAAATTCGCGTGTTTGCTAATTTCTTGTTTACGTAGAATTGCGTAAGAATATTAATTTCACATTTATTTTATGGAATGGTTGCCAATGACCACGGATTTAACGATGTATTTCAGTCCACCTACAGTGTACGATGCCAACCTTGGAGAGTTTCATTTCCGGGAAGTACCCCGAGGGAGCGTAGCGACCGAGCCGTGCGAGGGTTCAGGGAGGGAGGCGGGCAAAAAATATTTGCTACTTTTTTGCATGTAAAAATGTATTTACAGCAAATTTAGACCCCCAAAAGTACATCATCTAGACAGAACTAACTTGCCTAATGGAAATGCCATAAATGTTCTAAGGAGCCAATGCAAGAGACACAGAACATTTCGAATAATGAGACAAGACGTTAAATAAATAGCCCGTGCATTATGAAATGTTTCATACTCAAACAAATCAAACAAAATTTAAATATACTGCACTTTCTTTATTTACAAGTTCATATCAACAGACTGATAACAACATGATTTGCCAGTAGCCACACTGAATAAAAAATCTGTTGGACACAATGATGACACAAAGACCTAACTTTTCAAAGAATCCAAGGGAATCATCGTCAATGAGATAGAACAGGGCGTCAAGATATTTGACAAGACCAGACCGACCTGCCTCGCGACAGACTGGTCCAAGACTGGCATCGGATTTTGGCTCTTCCAAAAACACTGCTCATGCACAAAAGTTGCTCTGTTCTGCTGCTCCTCGGGATGGAAAATTACACTGGTCGGCAGTCGATTCACTCATGCAGCTGAATCACGCTATGCACCCATAGAAGGGGAAGCTCTAGCCGTCGCCGACGCCCTGGACAAGGCAAGGTATTTCGTCCTGGGATGCAAGGACCTGATCATAGAAGTTGATCACAAACCACTGCTAAAAATGTTCGGTGATCGCGCACTCGATGACATCTCGAACAACCGACCGACTCAGGAACCTGAAAGAGAAGACGTTGCGTTACAAGTTCACGATGATCCATATCCCAGGCGTGAAGAACAAAGCCGCTGATACTGTATCACGACACCCCACAGGAGACACCCAGCCCGAAAGGTTTCATCTTACTAATTACATATTGTCTGCTATGTCTCAACATCAAGAACACAGTCTGTCAGATTCTGCAGTGAGACATCACTTCCTCGCTGGCATTCGTTGCAACGATGATCACATCACACAACGTGTTGACACCTCATCAGAAAACGGCATGTTGTCCACAGTCACATGGGACAAGGTACGCCAGGCCACTAGCAGCGATGACAACATGAACCACCTGCTAACATTGATCGAATCAGGTATGCCGATGTCTCGACACGACCTGCCAGTCAAACTACAGGAATATCACCAACATCGAGATAACCTCCATGTTGTCGACGGAGTCATCATCTACCGCAATCGCATCATGATTCCACCCGCCCTACGACAGACAAGCCTGAACGCCCTTCATGCAGCTCATCAGAGCGTCTCATCGATGATCCCTGGAGCTGAATCATCCATCTTTTGGCCTGGCATCACCCCCGCCATCACATCCCTCAGAACAAACTGTAGCCACTGCAATCGAATGGCACCATCACAGCCCAGCGCCCCTTCGATGCCACTCACCATGCCACACTACCCGTTCCAGTGCATCTGTGCGGATTACTTCTCGTACAAGGGTGTCAACTACCTCGCCATCGTTGATCGATACTCAAACTGGCCTATTGTGGAGAGGGCCTCTGGAGGTTCCCACGGACTGGTGGATGTCCTCCGTCGCTGCTTTGTCACATATGGCATTCCCGATGAGCTGTCCTCCGACGGAGGACCGGAATTCACTGCAAGCCACACTCGAGAATTTCTCAAACAATGGGGAGTCCACCATCGCCTGTCATCAGTCGCGTTCCCTCACAGCAACTGTCGCGCAGAGATAGGAGTAAAGACTGTCAAACGCATGATCACCGACAACACTGCACCCAATGGCGACCTGGATGTCGACCCATTCCAATGTGCTATCCTGCAATACAGAAACTGTCCAGATAGAGACACCAAGTTATCCCCAGCAATGTGTGTCTTTGGTCGGCCCATCAAGGACTTGATTCTTATTCTCCCCGGTAGATACAGACCACACGAAACATGGAGAGATACTCTCGCCACTCGTGAAGCTGCTCTGCGCATTCGGCACATGAAATCAGCAGAAAGATGGTCTGAACACACGAAGAAGTTGCCACCACTCATTTTAGGAGACCATGTGAGAATTCAGAACCAGATCGGCCCTAACCCCCGCAAGTGGGATAAAACTGGATTTTGGTCATCGAAGTCCGCCAGCATGATCAATACATGATACGCGTTGGTGGCTCAGGACGAGTGACACTTAGAAACCGACGATTCATCAGGAAATACACTCCCGTCCAAACTCGTGTACCTCGACGTGATATACTGCACGACCTGCGCAATCACATCCCATCACCCGAACATCTTGAACAACCAGACACTGCAACCTCAGGACACGGCGAACCACCAGCAGCTGGACCTGATGGAAAAACACCAACGAGCCCGACAAAGCCTGCATCCGACACACCCGATCCGGCTGCTGGCCCACCTGTAACTCCTCCAAGCGTACCAGTGTCCCCAGCCACGCCGAGTAGATCTACAACGCCTGCTAGAGAAAGACGCGTCCGTCTGCGTCCTGCATGGCAGATATCAGGAGACTATGACGCGCAAGTTGGGTAGTCCACCCCGCGAGACTGTGATTGTGTAACGAAGCATATCAATATCCACCAGTCACTACTTCTAATCCGACGAGGTGTCTTATCACAATGACTTGGGGGGAGATAGAGACTAATATGCTTCTTCTATCCTATCTTTCCAGACGCAGTTCCATCATTTGTTCTCTGTGAATAAACGAATGTACACAAAATAGACGAGTTCTTATCTAATCTGATCATCCAATATGGAAGCGAAACGATACAGTCACAGATCGACGCTAGAGTAGACTCGCGGGGTTTATTCAAATGTACCGTTTGGATTTGTGTAACGTCAATTGTGATTGTATTTCCGCAAACTTCCGCCGATAATTCGACGAATCACAAATTAGGTAACACCAGCTGCATATTTTCGTGTTTAAACCGTGTAAACCGCTGCAATCACTTCCGGTATCCTCACGGAAAAGACTGCCAAGTAATATGAATAGAAATCAATGGAAATAATACTGTTTTTGAAATTCCATGAGATTCTGGGAACGTCCCGGAAGTCGGGAGTTCAAGAAACATAAGCTGTAAAATCCGCGAGACTCCCGGGAATTCCGGAAGGGTTGGCAATTAGTGAACCAGGACCAACTTTGTTCTTCATAATTATGACAATACTCTCCTTTTTTGCAACATTGAATAACTAATTCGCCAGGCTATACAGGAACTACACAGACAGTCACCGTCCCGGTGCACACGTTCATTGTCAGTGTTACACTTTTGCTCCGAGACATGCAGAATCTTTCAGATTCAACAGACATCTAAAAACTGAGAGGGGAGAGGAGGAGGTGAATCTAGAGGGAGACAGAGAATGGCAGATTGAAGGAGGTAGAGTCAGGCGCGCAAGGTGCATATTTTGCTTTATTCACAAACACAAAGCACTGTTTTTATTTATTCAGAAATATGTTATACAATATACATTTCTCTATAGTTCCCAGCATCGGAATATAAACTTTTATGGAGGAATCAAATATATTAAAGGACCCGCGTTTTATCGGCATGGAGAGGAAGTCGGTTTTCCCGCGATGACTATGTATGATTAAATACGTCACCACGAGCGCATACGTAATCAAACGCGTACGCGTTCCGACTTTCACGGGAGAGGCAATTGATCATGACGGGGTAGCTGTTAAGTTAAATAAAACTCACGTTGATAAAGTCAACCACCAATGGGCTTCCACAAATCCACGCTAGTCGCTAGAGGCGCTTATACGCTGAGACCGTAGTTGCGTCTCAGCGCCTCCAGCGACTAACGTGGATTTGTTTGCTTGTTTTGGGGAACGCTTGTTTAAATTATCCTCAATTAGCTGTTGAGGTCGCATGACTCCGAAACCTCACACATAGCTAAATATGGATATAACCTAACATGTCAGTCAATGTGAAGGCATTAATGTACATTTACAGCCGAGTCGATGGAACGTTGACTGATGGCAACGTATGCTAGAACGATTCCGGAATGGATGTTTAAAATAATCTACAGCTCGGCGTATGATTCATACGAGACTGGTACTTCACACATTGTTAAAAATTGATTTCGTATAATAACATGTCCGTCATTGTGAAAGCATAATGCCTTCATTAATGCACATTTACAGTAAAAATGGCGCGGTCCCGGTTATTTTAGTCGTTCACTGATCACTTGTCACATGTTCTCGGTCTTGACTTTGTCGAACGTACCCACATCTCAGATACAGCGGGCTACACGGTCAACCTTCATTTTTGCAGATACCGATAGCGATACCGGGTTTATTACGACTGAACAGCTTATATCTCACCCACCCTCTATCTCAAGAACAACCTTAACCACTGTATCCACCTGAGATAATGTCGAAATAGCCCACATTTTCTTGCCGCGAACTGATCACATGGTCTTACAAAACATACTCATTTTTATTGTAAAATATGTTACATTGTATCGTATTCGGTCATGAAATTAAGGTTGGTGTGTCACTTGGTGAATTTGGCTGTGTTTATTTAACAAAATAATTAATGTTATGGAATTGAATTCTATTTTGGTTACATATACACATTTGATAGTGTCAGTGAAACCAGCGTGAGGTCATTGAGATTGTAAATACGTTGATGTCGTTGCACAGCTTTTATCAACAGAAACCATGACAAAAGCAATTATGTCACCCTTTCTCTATATGGTGAAATACCTTTTCATATATATATATATATATGAAGGGTACGTAAGCTATTGACCGTGCAGGCGCGTAGCCAGCGACAGTTTGTATGTGTGGGCATGTCATGACATGTGTGCTCAATAGACAGAACAGCCAAAACAACGCCATCTTTGCACTTAATTCGATCGAACGTCCCACGACGTTCCATCAACTGTAAAGGTATATTAATATAGACATTATGCTTTCATATTGACGGACATGTTATACGATTTCAATATTGAACTATTTGTGAAGTAGCAGTCTCGTGTGATGCATAAGACGAGCTGTAGGTGATTTTAAACATCCGTTTCGGCATCGTCGCCATCGAGCCAACACATCTGTCGTCGGGCCACCAGTCGACGTTCAATCGGCTGTAAATGTACATTAATGTACATATTATGCCTTCACATTGACGGTCATGTCAGACTGTATTCCTATTTGGCTATGTGTGAAGCTTCGGAGTCATGCGAGTTCAGCAGCTAGATTGTAGGATTAAGCAAGCGTTCTACAAATCTTTTCGCAAACCGTTCCGCATTTTACACACGTCAAGAATACTCTAAGCTAGCTCTATTAACCAAACTCTAAGCTAGCTCTATTAAAAAATGCTAAATTGCGTAGAAACGACCAGTTTCGTCTTCAAAAACGTTACTTTGTTTGTGTGATATTCAAAAATCCTACCCTGGAAAAGTCGTTTAGGCTACGTCAACCATTTTTGAAACGAGTGTTCTCGTTGGTCGGTTAAACAGTCTTTCCTTCTAGAACGTTCTGCCGGAAGTTTCAAATAATTCATTCTGATTGGCTAGTTAAACAGGGGTTCCATATTAACCAATCAAAACCTTCGACTGAGTAACATTATACGTGAATTTGATCGTTAAGGATATCAGTTGAGCGCAACTCCTCGAGCTAGCAAGACATTCAGAAGCTCAAACAGAGAAGTCAACGCGAAAAGGACTTCGGATGTATCGTTTGTCGAGCCTGAACATTTGCGCTACAACTACAGAAGGGGTCGAACGTTAGCGGCAACGCGCGCAAATCTGAAGACACAACTACGCTCTGTGCGATTGAACACCATTTCATCGCCGTCTTCCCTGCACCACGTTGTCGCTGCCAACGAACGTCGCCGCCATGCAATGGTTACCACCGCTCTCGGGTACAAAGGTAGGCATTTTGATATGAAATAATCCGAATTCAAACCTAAGTTATGCTGCTTGCGAAATTTATATGATGATGCGTTTGCTTTAAAACATGGTTACTCAGATGTTATTGCGTTTTCAGATGTGCGCAGTCGTGAATCGCGTTGCTGTTCTCCACCTTCGCCACCGCCAGGGGAAATCCAGAATACCGCGTGCCGTCACGATCACAAACGAGCGCAATCTGTCCGCGACAACATCACGATCGCCGTTGAATTCGCATCGAAACGCGGCATCGCAAAAACCCGTTGTGTTTTCCACCTTCGGCTTCGCTACCGCCAACGCATATCTGGAATGCCGCGTGTCGTCACAATCACAGACGAGCCAAGTCTTTCGGCGGCAACTTCACGCATTCACACATCCGCCGGCGCCGCCACGATCGCCGTTCAACTCGCATCGAAACGCAACATCGCCAAAGCGCTACAAGGGCAACAGGCCGAATTCGGCGCAACGAGACTGCTTCTTTCAAATACCCGAGCATCCGATGTTACCGCAGCAGCAGCCGGTATCAAGTAACTCCTCATCGTATGTCCTGTCCGTGTCTTGTCTCTTTCTCTGTGGGCCACTACGACGTATTAGTGTCAACGCCCGATTCTATGTTCAGTGTTGTTTAGTTTTGTGACGAGGGGGTTGTTACGGGGGACCGTTGCAATTCCCGGATGAGATCCAGGGCCGATCGACTGGGCGTCCTGAAAAAGTTCACACTGTTGATTGGATTCCCCTGTTTGTGTATCCAGACCTGGTGCTAGTGGCGGTTTGTGGACGAGACCAATGTTGCTTGTCTGTTTGATTTACGTGTCTGTTATGTGTATGTACTGTGTTATATTCGAATTGCGGAGAAAGTTATCGAAGTCACCAAAACGTCCAAAACGACGAGATTCAAGTATCACTTCGCAAAAGAACACTTGACATGGTTATGGACGATATAAAAATCTGGGACGTTAACCTGCATAAATAATAAAAACACCGAACATTATCATGAATCAGTATGCTTCGTAGGCCTTAGTTCCATTCAATAAAACGGTGACAAACTATTAATAACGCCTATGTTGTCTTTATAGTTAAGTTTGCCTCGGTAAGCTCGTAATCGCGAGTTCCGCACCAATTCCAACTAGTCCGAAAAACTATCGATTATTGGCCTATAACTGTCGCCGCAGTGTCTTTTTTTTTCTCTCTTTCAATATTTTATTCGCATTAAAGTACAGAGGTATATACAGTAGCAAAAATGTACAATAATACCATAAAACATTTTTTGTTATTATCATAATATACCTATATATGTACAACAAGCATTCGCTCTACACATTTTTACACCGCTACCGTGTTTTTAGAAATTTTCACTTTCACTTTCACGGTCGTTTTTTTTTTAAATCTTTAAATAACACAGTGTCTTTTACCATGCACCAACGATTTTAAAGTTCAAATGAATGACGTCATCGTGATTGTTGACGAAACCACGTGACCAGTAGACGTAAACTTATGACGTCAAACGCCAAGAATTCAGGAACCAAATAAAACGAGTTTTTTGTCCATGTCATTCACAATATTAATGTTCTCGCAGGTTTACTCCTGGTTAATTGGCGCCAGGTTTATTACTTTAAAGTTGTATTCACAGGGGGCCCCATGGTGAGTGGGGGGCTGAGTGGCATGTGTCATTTAGAATGTGTCCATGCTTTTCTTGCGTTAGCGTGCTGGGGGCTAACAAAATCATACCCAATTGCACGTACAAACGCACACATGCTACATAGCACACGTGCATAAACACACTGTCACGTCAACATAGACAACACACTTGTATCCACACTCCCCGCGTTACCAACCTTGGAGAGTTTCATTTCAGGGAGGTATCCCGAGGGTCGTAGCAACCGGGCCCTCTCCGTGAGCAAGATACTTTGTGAAAAAATAGGACATTAAATGGTGGCTTTTGGGGGCACTTTAAACTTTAAATTGTGAATATTTGCTACTGCTTTTTGGAGTAAAAATGTATTTACCACAAATTTAGACCCCCCCAAAATACATCATCTTGTCAGAACTAACTTGCCTAATGGAAATGCCATAAATGTTCCAAGGAGCCAATGCAAGAGACCACAGAACATTTCGAATGATGAGACAAGACGTTAAATAAATAGCCCGTGACATTATGAAATGTTTCATACCCAAACAAAACAAAACAAAATTTAAATACACTGCACTTTCTCTATTTACAATATATCAACAGACTGATAACAACATGATTTGCCAGAATAGGACACAATATGACATCATTACCAACTGCCATTACATGTATCATTGTCACTCTCAGTTCATGCAGTTGCCTCTGCCTTTTTGGTACTCTTCAAGGGCCTTCATGGTTGCTGCTTTGGCACTCTTAATGAAGTATCTGCCCACTTTCACCTCGTAGCAACACTGGCCCATATTTGGATTTGTGTAACGTCAATTGTGATTGGATTTCCGCAAACTTCCGCCGATAATTCGACGAATCACAAATCAGGTAACATTGATGAGAGGGGAAAGAGAGCACCGGCTACATATTTTCGTATTTAAACTGTGTAAACCGCTGCAATCAATTCTGCTGTCCTCACGGAAAAAGACTGCCAAGTAATATGAAATAATACTTCTTTTTTATATTTTATTAAATTCCGTGATGTTCTGGGAACGTTCCGGGAGTCGGGAATTCAAGAAACATGAGCTGTAAAATCCGTGAGACTCCCGGGAATTCCGGGACGGTTGGCAACACTACACCTACAATAAACACTTGGCATGTTGATATTTGTCAAAGGTAGGTGAAACGGCAATCCTGTAAACGAAATTTATTACGTAGGAAGACGGAACAAGCTTCGCCGTCAGCCTTCACGACGAAATGGCTTGAGCATTTGGCCAGTGTTCCAGTAAAGAAATGCCTAGCGCCGAACTGTAATTTATATAAAGAATCTTATATGTATCCGTTCCAAGTAACAGTTATCTTGACATGTAATCAGTCACACCCGACGAAATCCTCAAAAAAGTTATACGCCGATTTGCGGATTTGTAAGGCTTATAATTTATGCACCCGGTAGCAGCGCCACCAGCGGTACCGTTTTTCACAAGATAAAATGGAGAATCCCGTTGGAATCGGGAAACAAAGGCAAAATTACATTTATTTGTTGCTTCGGCATAAATAAAATATGGTAATGGGTCCACTTTCTAAACATTGGGTTGCCCGCCAGGTCAGTAGAAGAAATAGAAGGTCAGAATAGGCATTAAAACTAAAAAGTACGCCAGGCTTAGGTATGACGAGGTTTATCATATGGACGGAGGCCCTATGATTTCTTATTGGCAAACTTATAACGCCGACTGTCGGGTTATGAAACAGCGTGCTCACACCAGCCGACTCGTCATCGGAGCTATCCGGTGACAACTTGGCGCCTGCGGCGCCAAGTTGTCACCGGATACCTCCTTATCTAACGCCGACTGCAGATTCAACATTTTAATCGGCGCCAACCGTCGGCGTAAAGTTGCGTGCACACCTGCCGCCTGCTTTAACGCCAACTAGTCGGTAGGTGTGTGCGCCCAAACCTACGTCAGTTTTGCATGTATCAGGCTGAAAGTCTGCATGTAGCGGTTCCATTAGGATGTTCGTACATTTAGATGATCAAATTTTTAATTCGTCCTAGACGGACGAATTAAAAATGTCATTGTAACAAAATATCATTGTAACAAAAAATATTCTATCTACAACGATGTCGCTGGATGTATGACCAGTTTTAATTTTTTATGTATTAAACATTTCAAAATTACAATTAACCATGCAACAACTCTCTATGCGATACATTTGCATTTTTTATGTTGGCCTGAACACCTAACCTATTTGCTGTAACGCAATTTTCAAACATTTTAGCCCCTTTTTTATCCAGGTATCGCTGGTAACTCTGCTAGCTGAATTACTATTGCATTATGAAAATCCTTTAACATATAGAAGGTGTGGGTGTGTTATATCATAAGTGTCTTATTAATTTATTAGCCGGTAATAGTCTTATTACCAAAGTCGAGGTTCGACAATGGACTCAGGATGCCACCATGCAACTCCAGGGATCTCTGGCTTGCACAGATTGGGGTGTGTTTGCAGAGCTTTGCACCCGATTCCGTGAACTTAAATGAACATACTTCTATCATTACGGACTACATTACCTTTTGCATGGACTCTACCATTCCAAATAAAACTATGACTGTTTATCCTAATTCAAACCCTTGGATCACGTCTGATATAAAACAAAACACGCTTAAGAAAAAACAACTCGCATCCCACACTAAGGACTTACACACATTGAAAAACGCACACAGACAGCTATAAACAGAAAAGGTATCGTGAAAAGGTTGAAAATGAGTTTAGCTGCATGAACACTAAACAGGCCTTTGCGCACTTGAAAAATATGTCAGGTCGTTTGGACAGATTATCTGTCCCTTCAACTACTGATCCACTGAAATTTGCTTCAGACTAAAATTTGTTTTATAACAGATTTGACAGCCATGATTTTACTATTGAGTGTGAATCGCTAATAACTGCCGGCCCTTTACCCGTACCAGGTGATATTGACATTTCTACCGTGGATGTCACAAATCAATTCAAAAAGTCTAAGCCTAAGGCTAATAAGGCTCCTGGTCCAGATGGCATTCCAGGCCACTTACTTAGAGTATGCAATTGAGTTAGGTCCGGTATTTCAGTCACTGTTTAAACAGTCTATGGATACAGGTGTGATTCCTACCATCTGGAAAACGTCTATAGTGGTACCCGTCCCTAAAATGTCATCACCGTCAGAGTTAAACCACTTCAGACCTGTGGCCCTAACGTCCATCGTCATGAAATGTTTTGAAAGACTGATTTTGTCTCACATTCTCCCACATGTTCAATCTCAACTGGACCCATATCAGTTCGCTTACCGTTCCAGAAGAGGTACTGACGATGCAATAGCTTGCCTTCTGCACAAACTATTTGAACACATGGAGACAGCTGATAACTATGCTCGAATCTTATTTATAGATTTCAGTTCAGCATTTAATACAATACAAAGGCATGTCATGATTGATAAACTACAGAAACTAGGAGTTCCAGCCGCACATGTTCACTGGGTTTTAAATTTCTTAATTAAGTAATCGCCCGCAGTGTGTTCGAGTGGGTGACATAAAGTCACCAGTGCTTGTTAGCAACACAGGTGCGCCCCAGGGTTGTGTTCTGAGTCCATTGTTGTACACTTTGTATACAAATGACTGTCGGAGTGTTGATCCATCTACCCAATTTGTGAGGTTTTCTGATGATACATCCATGTTCGCTCTTTGGAGTGATTTTGCCTCATACCAGTCATATCTTTCTTCAGTGGTATGTTTCTCTAGTTGTTGCGGTAACAATATTCTGCATCTGAATGATTCCAAAACGAAAGAAATGTGCATAGACGTCCGTCGTAATAGAACTGTCATTAGTCCTATTATCATCAACGGTGAACCTGTGGAACATGTTGATTCATTCAAGTGCCTCGGTGTTATGTTAGATGACAAATTTTCATTTACAGAGCAAGTTACAGCCGTGCAAAAGAATTATCAGCAGCGACTGCACGTTCTTCGAAACCTACGAGGTTTCTACATTGATCCACTACTTCTTCTACACCTTTACCGTAGCATAACTGAGCCTCTCATAACTGCTCTTTCTGTGAAAAACCGTAACAGGCTTCTGAAAATCTCACACGTTTCTGCCAAGATCATTGGTTTACCTACACCAATGCTCTCCGAAAATAATCGACCATGCTATTTTGAAAGTAAGCTCGTGCTGTCGCTACTGAGTCTGATCACCCGCTCTCTACGTTCTTCCATGTACTTCCGTCTCAAAGGAGATACCGTTGTTTAAAATGCAAAACATCTCGCTACAGCAGGAGTTTTGTGCCTGTGGCCATTAGAATGTTGAATGCTAAATGAGTCATATTGCTGTCAACCGGTTGAATTGTTCTTGTAGTGGATACATCTAGAATTCACTTGGATTTTGTTGTGACCATCCCATATATTTTAGATGTGATCATGAGTTGTACAATGCATATCCTTTTTAAGGACGAAAAATTGAAATTTAATTGAAATTGAATTGAAATGCCTGATCAATGCTATCAAGTATGATCAAATAATTAATTACTGTTTTTATTAGTATTACACCAACACTTTGTTAATTAAAAAACGTTAATATGGTAATTTAACTCAGAATATAACTTTCATCTTCGTAGTATCAAAAACCTATGTTTTTCGACATATTCCTACGGGTATCATTTTCTGTAAGTATTCATACTATCTATCACTCCTCCCATAGAAATGTAACTTATTAATTTATTTAAACATATTGGTGTATCAAAATGCTGCAGTTTTGTGATTGTACATATATTTTGGCGACTGCTGCAGTAAAGCAACACTATGCAACATTGTAAGTATAATACAATGTTTATTTCGGAAATTAAAATAGCAATTGTGTAATTGTGCTTGATTACATCGACATCAAGATAATGTGTTTTAATTATATGAAGATAATGTTATGTAATACAACTCATACAGACTGCCATTCCCTAGCTGTCGACAGGTATTGTCAAACATCACCATAAACAAACTCAAGGTGTGCTATATGTCAAAGTCTCCCATTTGAATATATATATATATATATATATATATATATATATATATATATATATATATATATATACATATATATGAATCAAACCGATGTACTAGTATTATATTTCATGT
The DNA here is from genome assembly GCA_964017155.1 of Oasisia sp. SBJ-2009. Taxonomy (NCBI): domain Eukaryota; kingdom Metazoa; phylum Annelida; class Polychaeta; order Sabellida; family Siboglinidae; genus Oasisia; species Oasisia sp. SBJ-2009. The sequence goes on from OZ024866.1 coordinate 13,072,894, forward strand.
TAAGATCAACGTTTGAGTTAGGAAGAGACGTTTCTCGATCTATGTGTTGGTCCATATTCCGTTTCATGCATCAACTGCATTATATTTGAGTGCACCATCACCAGCCTCACACGCGATAATGCTAATTATAATACATTACTTTAATAATAACAACATGTGCTATATTTATTGACAAGTGTTCGGTTCTGGGGCAGCGGGAACTGTGCATATTTCAAAAACAGCAGAAATGTATAAATAATACACTTCTGCTGTTTTTGAATACGTACAGTTCCCGCCGCAGCAGCATTGAACACTTGTCAATAAATATAGCAGACGACAATTCCAACAGCGTCCACAAGCACACACGTAAGAATATCATATCAATTACAAAATATATCACGAGTAAATAGCAAATGTGTCAAATACAATAACTGTATCTTAATGTACATACACCTCTTGGATAAATCTTTAAATAACACAGACGTAAATGAGCACACACAATGAAATATATGTCAACCCGGCTCCAACGGCATGTGTTGTGTTATGTAGTAGCATGTTACAATTTCAAGTAAGTTTACGTGTTTTTTTCGCTTTAGACATTATTGACCATTGGTTACTGACCAACGGCTACTGATTAATGACCAATGGCTACTAACTAACCGCTGACCTCTGGCAACTAGTCACTGATCTCTGAACAAACAGGGTAGTAGAAAGCAATCTGATAAATAGAGGGTGTGCTATAAGTGAATGTCCTCACAACACTACCACTGTTATCTACGAACGTATTCTGATCTGGCATTTACCAGTGAGCTGTATACCAGTGTGTGACATGATAGAGGTGGTACGGTAACAAGGTGTACAGCGTTCTATGGCAGGCGACTGGAGTAGATGTCGCTGCCACGAATGCGGTTTCGAGTGCGTCGGCCGTCTCTTCTCTCTCGCACCGTCTTGTAGATGTCGCTCATATCGATGTCATGACGTCGACTGCTGCGCCCCCCGACACTTCCAGCGACATTTCCTGCGACATTGGCGTTCGATGACGGGTAGTCGTCACGCTGTCGTTTCACCTGGTCGCGCAGGTAACCGTAGCGCCGCTGGAAGTTGCGAGACAGGGTATTACCGGCGACCGGCATGTTGCCCAGGCCGCGATGACGTCGGTGGCGGCGATGCCGTCGGTGGCGTCGGTGGCGTCGCTCTCCTCCACGGCTCTCCATGCGTGACGACTCGTGGTCCGACATACCGGAAGTGGCCAATGAGTATGCGCCATGGCGGCTGCGACCGCGAGAGCCGATCGTGACTGAATCGAGGCTCTGGTAGATGCCGCTGCCTGGGCCTTCGTGAAGACGCATCGGGATGTCGAACTCGTCGTCCTCCAAGATGTCGCCAATGCTCTGCAACTTCTCCACCAGACGCAGTTTCCCGGCCAGGGTGTCCTCCGTCTGCAGGATGTTGGTACGTGCGATGATGTGTAGGAAGGTACCCCATCTGCACACAGACAACAATCGGTATACAGCAATATCACCAACTGTGCGGAATGTGTTCACCCTGCTAGTGAAAGCCTGGCCTGTTTGATCCTCGTTAGGTTCTCAACGTGTATTGTAAAAGCAAAATGGGAACCAATCATAGATTGACTATGTGGTAATTGTATCTTGCAAACATGTTGAAGAGACAATGTCTTACATTCGTCTTAACGATGCCTGCTAGAAGTGCCTTAAACAAGACGTCTACATTTCGGCGTGTGTTTTCAAAATGATAGCACATCTACTCGGGAAACTGACTGTTTGTGTTTATATAAGTGTTTTTAGTTTTGAAGTTATTTTTAAATTAATGTTTCTGCAATTATAGATGAAACCCCCCCCCCCCCCGGCGTTCCCGGTGATTTCGTCGTGATGGAAGTATTTTTATTGTATAATATAAAGCTAAGCAAATCTCAGTTACTAGCCACAGTTTCTGTTCATTAGATACAAGTTTATAATGTGTGCATCAAGACTACATTATGGATGCAGATGGTAATGGTGTGTTATATGAAAGGTGTTTTAAACGATAAATTATGCACTGGTGACAATAGGGCCTGTAAGTGGGTCACGATACATTGCTAGACTCCGCGCGACTGGAGCTGATTGGGGTCTGGACACAATAATAATATTCTAACGATGGATGACAGTTATAGCTTCCGACTGATGAATTCTAGGAAAATCAGGTCTTAAATATCTTGTGTTATACCTTTCTTATCTTAAATGTCCGATTTAATATTGAGTTTACCACACTATCATAGACATATAGAAATCTACGTAGTGCAGATAATAAACACGTTTTTAGGCCGTATGTGTCTTACGGGATTTGCATTTTATATTGCTGTACGTTGTGGTTTCGATAAGCACTTATATCTGACAAGTTGTCTAAATGCACATAATCATAACTCATGTGTACGTTTTCTCCAAACAGGTTGTACTGCGCGAAAAATGGCACTCTTCATTATTAGTCAAGATCGCCAAACACAAGTATTTGCCGCTAATGGCATGGCTACCACCATAATAATCGATTAAAATTCATGATTTCCGTGATCACTGTCACCGGAGAAAGTATTCCATTACTTCTGCTTGTAATAATCCTTCGGACAATATAACTAAAACACGCTATCTGGGAAGAGTTCGATTATTAAAAAAAATCCTCTATGTTAACATGTGAAATATGGATTTCCTGCCCCCAACTGCCCCAGCCTCGTTTTCGCGCGCGAGACTTACACGCCCTGTCGTATATATCCCATCATCGGACACTACCCACAATCAACAACATCATAAATGGTCTTGTTGACAGTATTAGTATGGAATTATATTATATGCATTGTTCCTATTCATGGGATTACAATGGGACTGCAGGATACATGCAGACGTAAACAGCTGATGGTTTGTTCTCACCTGTGCACAATGGTAGCACTGAACTGGATCAGAAGGATGGAGGCGAAGACACTGAGGAAAGCGAGACCGAGCGGTTCGAACTTGTCCGGTTCTCCTTGGGGGTCGTCGAGGCGAGGTATCGGCACGAAGAAGTCGTCCTGAAGCGTCTCCTTCAGCAGCTGCAGCTGGAAGATAAGGACGATCCAGAGAAAGTTGAGCATCAGGTAGCCGAAAACGATGTTGTTGCGGAGCGACACCAAATCGGCTGCGTCCTTCGCTTCCTTCTTCTTGTCCTTGTCGAGGGGATGCAAGTGCATCTTAAGCAGCTGTTTCCAGAACGTGGTCTCCTGTGCGTCGAGGAAGCGAACATCCCCATCCCCAATGGCTGGCTCCTCCATCCACCGAGGATTCCTCAGCTCGTCTCGTTTTATTTTCGGCGGCTTCATAAAGTCCTCTTCTGGTTTATCTTGTTGTTCCTCTTTCTGTTTCTCCTCCTGCGCCGCCAACGATTCCTGCTCTTTCTTTTTGGCGAGCATTTCCCGTAGTTCGTTGCGTGGCTTCGTTTCATCACTTTCTTTACCGTCGATCTTGTCCCTCAGTTCGTCGACCGATCGCTTCAGTTCCTCTATGGCGGACGCAGGAGCGTCGGCGTCGGTGTTTTTCCGGCCAAGCATCGTTGAGTAGAACTCCTTCAGGTCGTTCACAAAGGAGTCGAGACCCAGCCACGAGAGCAGGCCTTTCTTCTTTAACTTCTCCAGTCGCTGCCGTTCTTCCTCCTCCTCTTTCTCCCGTTGGATCTCCTCCCTAGTCTTTTTCGTCGCCACTTCTCGCGTACCCCAGGACACGACGTGCAAGTTGGTGATGGAGTAGATCTGCAGCAGGAGGTAGCCGGACGGGATGCACAGGAAGTAGAGCAGACCCGGCACGGCGCAGAAGATCTCCTGCGGATGTAGCAAGGCGCCCAGTGCGTAGAAGCCAGCCAAGCTGATGAGGAAGATCACGTTGGGACTGGTGAGCGACTCCTGGAATGCGTTGACAACCGTACCGACAATCACGATCAACATGACTATGGCGTAGACGGCGCTCATAAACATTGCCACGAGAACCTGGCGAAACAAAGCAACACATCGATTATTGGAAAGCTGCAACATATTGATTCATGATATTTCGTCCGATACAATAAGTCAACTTCGTCATAATTGGGATGTTTGCGTATTAGAGTATGGTTAGTTAGTGGCAGTCTATCATTTGCTTACAGTGTAGCAGTGCATGTACTATCTTAATTACCCCGACATGATCACCAGCAAGTAATAGAAGTCTACCGTATCGTACGAACGCAAAGAACTAGACTAGTCGGTATGGTATTACATTAATTTTTATCAGATGACTCCATAACAAATTCAATAACTGTCCATATCCAAACGTGTCAAGAATTTATTATGTTGAAGTGTTGAAGTGTACCAATGTCTTTATTGAGTAAGACTATAAAATATGATGATATTTATATATATATATATATATATATATATATATATAGTAAATATGTGCATATTAATAGTATATTAAACTTAAATTTATAGAACGTTCTTACATATAATTCATGCACTTGTAGAGTACGCAGTTAGACTACAAACGTTTTATATATATATATATATATATATATATATATATATATATATATATATATATATATATATATATATATATATATATATATATATATATTATTAATATTATTATTATTATTATTAATTTATTCAGCCTCCGTTGCCGGAGAAGAAACATTACATACATATTTATACGTGCAATCACATATAAAAGACACATTCCACTAGTTCTACAATATATATATATATATATATATATATATATATATATATATATATATATATATATATACACTAATTAGTATGTATTGATTTTGCTTCCCATGTTTTGATTTTTGGAATGTGTATATGTACATATTTTATTTGGAAATCTATTTAGATTTAAAAGAAACGACTGAGACTCGCCTGCGTGTCTCCCTTCGTCGTGAAGCACACGACCGTGTAGAAGATGGTTGGACTGAGGGCGATGATGTGACTCTGCCAAAGGTTGGTACCGAGAACAGCGTTAAAGGACCCGGCTATCATCATGAGCACGGTGCCTGGACCGAGAATACTGGTGGCGAACAGCAGAAACTGGTAGATCATGAACAGGTAGCTGATGTTGTCATTGCGTCGTACTGTGCTCTTGAACGTCGTCAGCAGGTCGACGCAATTCATCATGGTTGAGGGACCCCAGCGTCTTCTCTGATTGTAGAACTCGTGGAATGTTTCCGGCGCGTAGGTGAGGGCGTCGGCGGCGGCGGAGTACTCGACACGGTAGCCCTGCTGCAGCAGCAGCGTGCACAGCCATCGGTCCTCCCCTGCGATGCAAACAACATTATAATCGAATGCGCCGAGATCGTTAGTTCGTAACACGTTGATACTAACTAGACGGGTTACGTTTTAGAAATGACATGTCTAATGTAAGCACAAATAATTCTTGAAAAACTGGAATATTAATGTGTGCATTTTGAATTTATATTTTTCGACATCCGATTAAAAGGTCTAGCTGCCTCGCAGTGTTTAAGAATTGCCAGTCATTTCGAGCATTACAGGAGATATATTATGCATGTACAAACGGCTGAGGTATTTTAACAGATAATTAAAAACGCGATACATCGCTTGTATGATTATGCAATGTATGAACTTTGCACGTTAAATGTTTCCTGATGTATGCCTTGAAGAGAGAAACACACATTATAAAACCTGGTAGATGGAGATATTAAGTGTGAATGAGATTACAACTGTCTCTTCACTGTCAATTATTTAAAACAATGCACCGGAAATTATAGATAATGTAACATCAAAATATATAATGTTGTCTTCTAAATTATAACATAATGACTACACGATTACTGTATAAATGGCCGACTACTTTCTTATATTAACAAATCACATTATCAAACATTGACGTTTTAGAGTTCGATTCGGTTCAGAGTTAGGGTTCCCAACGGCATGTGTTCCTAGCCTCCAAACCTATAGCAATATATATATATATATATATATATATATATATATATATATATATATATATATATATATATATGTATGTATATATATATATATATATATATATATATATGTATATATATATATACATATATATATATATAGTCTTCTACGGAGTGAGAATCCGTACCTTGATCGTACTGCACGTGTTCGGCCGGCGAGTCAGCTTTGACGACGTAGCGTCTCATCACATTGTCATCCATGAGAGATGAGCCCCGGAAGAGACTGAAACAGCCGGGGCTACACAACACACACCCGTACACGTGCTCAGCCGCCTTCTGCAGCCAATGGGAGATGGCATACTCGAAGTCCTGATACCATACGACGGGACCTATAACATTCGGGTACAATATATTTGAGATATATTTTACACTTGTTTTGTTGTTGATAATCGTGCTTCGGAATTTCTAGTACCTTAATTAATTAAGTTAACTTAAGTGAATAACAAACAAACAAGCAAACAAACAAACAAACCCCTTCAATGTGTATGATTTTAAAACAACTTTTAACGAATCGTATTATCGCTGGCAGAATTGTCGTAAGTTGTTAATGAAATCAACATTCATCATCATCATTGTGTAGCCATTGTGTGCCGTGGTTGGGCGAAACCCTCAGCATGCTGTTTCGGCATTTTCGCTATTGTCGCATGGTGTTAACTGGTTCTTAAATCCACACAATTGTACTCGTATATAAGCTGCTGCACTCGACACTATCCTCTGCCCAATGGTACCCTTCCAGTACTCGCCTATTTACATTTCTTCGATTCCAGTGGCTCGTTGATTAACCTAGCTACCGTTACCACGCTTTGCTGAATCATGTATGTGATGCTTTCACTAATGGTGTCGATGTCGTCCCATTCTTGTAATATCTTGGATCGGTTTTTCAATTACAATTGCAATTCGAACTTCTTTGATCGTAGTTGTGTAGTATATACTCTTGATGGCCTCTTGTTCATCAATTTCTTTCACCTCTACGTCCAGTTTGATATTGTTCATAGCTATTCTGTGGTCACTTCCAATGATGACTTGATTGATGAGTGTTCTATCTATGACAATGTCTGGCCTGTTTGTTATGATGTAGTCAATTTCGCTCTTCGTTACACTGTTTAAACTTTTCCACTGAAATATGGCATTCATGATTTTCCCTGCTTGCGCATTGAAGTCTCCGATCACTATTGTATATAGATTTGGTTTCCCGAAGGTTTCATTCACGGGGTTGTAGAAGTTGATGTTTCCTTCTGGATGTGATGGCTTTGATGCGTTCACTTGCATTAACTTCAGTTTATAGCGCTTTGCTATGCACAACAGGACAACTTCTGCAACTCCGGAACTGATGCTGCTTACCCTAGGTATATGGTCTTTCCATTTCCTGCTTACGAGAAAGCCTACTCCTGCTTGGCCGTTGTTTGCCCAATAATGGAACAGTAGGTTGCCGATTTGTAAGCTAGTGAAGCATTCCTCTTATCTTCTCACTTGTCTTCTTAACAAGCATTAATCCACGTTAATTACTAAATCCACACGTTAAGAGTTAGGATATAATGGGGGGGTGGGGTGGAAGAGCAGAGAGTGGCAGAGGACTGAGGCATATGAAAACGACACGTCAAGAGGTCGGCCCAAATTAGATGCTGCATAAAAGCCTACAATCAATCAACCTGAATGTTCCAATTCATGACTTCATAAACATAGACAAAAATGATTGGACGAGAATCGGACAGAATAAAGAATAAACACAAGGAACTATAATACATACCACTTCCAATGGGGTGAATTCGGCCACAAGCGGCGCCTACTTTCTTGTTCTTCTTCAACAGATCGACTAGTAGGCGGACAGCGTCCGGCTTGAAGTCGACGTCGCCATCCAGAGCTAGCATGTACGTATTTGCCGCCTAAAAGAACAAACATACAACATTATGATTTACATCAATTTCTTTCCACACTAGGCTATGTAATCTAAATTGATTGTGCTGTTGCTAGATTTGTGTTTATGCTAAAATATGTAGTAATTTATGTGTATTTTTGTTCCGTTCTCGTTTGGTGTCTGGGAACCTTTTCTTTATACAACGGTAGGGTGTTGGCCGATCACTGCATGCTAACTTACATTCATTCGTGTAGAATAGACAAAGAATAACAATTACAAACATTGTGTCGTCGCCAAGTACGGTTTTTTAAAGATGTACAGCGAACGAACAGCCACATTGCTGCTCCTTGAAAAGTGCACGTGGATATATGCGAAAGGCGAGCGACATACATAATATTATATGGATATTTTCAACTATTAAGTCTCTTTCGGAAATTTGTTTGGAACAATAAGTGAAACAAAATCAGTAACACAGAGCCGTTATCTTTACTATGGGATCTGACAAACGTGTCCAGAGATTAAAACTGCGAGCAAAGGAATGAACCTATACATATGACGCACAATGCAGTTAACGTTATATAATGTTATTATTCTTTATCGTTAACAAGTGAAATGTTAAGAGAAATGTATTAATGCATTACATGCTACTGTACTCATACATGGAACACGTGTTGTTTATTTGTACTTCACATCATTAAAATAGTTCTTTATTTAATCTTTATTTAGGTATTTAATAATCTTAACCATCATATCTTTGGTGATTAGTCAACACACACCAATCTCCTGCATCGATATCGATGTTTGTAAAACATTCGCATAGTGCAGTGGCTCAAAAGCTGGCTCTAGAGCTTCGGAATTTCCACTAAGAGAACCCGAGTCCGAATCCTGTGCTGCGGTGTTAACACCTTGGGCAAGTTTTTTTCACTCTACATTGCTCCAGTTCACTCAGCTGCATAAATGAGTACCTGGCTATAGACAAGTGGTGAATATGCTTACGAGCAATCTTCGCGCATTAATTGTAGCATATGGCCAGAGAAGTTGAGATGGTGTCTGATTGAACAGGTCTGCCATTTTTAATAAAGCTGTTATAGGAGACACCAAGAATGTTATTACTTTTCTCGGCAAGGCATAACGCCACCTTTTCTAAGTTAAAAGGTGGGCTGTGTGACGTAGCAGCTCATAATAAAACGAGTCTGTGACATGTTCGTTAGTTTGACCTTATAATATATGGTGTGATATATGAAACGCCCGATTGCTATCAATTGTACATGTTTTAGGACACTGACTATGCGAAACAATCGTGACACATTTAATTACATCCGAACATATAATATCTAATGGGCAAATATGAAGACTTGTCACCCTGCAGAGAAACTCGTCAGGAAAGTATTGCCGTGTTAACCCTTAAGCAACTGAACGTTTGTCTCTCTACATTTCCTTGCGGTCAATCTCCTCCGGAAAGCAATTACAAGAAAACTGTTTGGCAGCTGTGTTCATATACCTTACCTTACGTGCAATTTCCTCAGGCAGGTACTTGAATATGGACCCCGGAGCGAACTGTGTCTTCCTGCGTTGGTCTTTGGCGTTGGCGTCCTTCGCGCCTTTCCACAACTGGTCGTCGTGCGCGCCACACAGTCTGTATCCGAGCAGATAGTACATGTACATGCACTGAGACCATCGCTTCTTGTGGCGGATCTTGTTTTTGTCCTTCAGATGAGCAATCAACAACGTTCCGCCTGGCAGTCGCCACGTCAGCCGGCCCCCGTACGGCGTGGGTGTACGCTCCGGATGCTCCAAGCAAATGGCCGCCTTGTGCACGGAGCTGCCAACAGAGGGAGCACATTAAGCATTGCTGGTCTGCGTCGCCCGTAGAAACTAACAAAAACTATAGTCAATGTGTTATCTCCAGAGAATTGTGTAAACCCTCGTTGGATACGAGCTACATTAACAAATTCCCGAATGTGGCCGAAAGCTTATGTAGCATCGTGTCCTAATTTGTGATACGGCAAACCGTGAAAAGTTAAATTCTTCCAATGTGTCTAACACACGTTGGATCCAGTTGGATGATAACAATATAAACTGTGATTCATGAGCCTGACCGCAGATTAAGTCTTAGCAGAGCCGTTGACATCATTGTTCATGTATATAAATGGATATACCGAATATATTGCCCAGGCTGTGGACATCCACCTCGAGTGAATGAATGAATGAATGAACGAACGAACGAACGAACGAACGAGCGAGCGAGCGAGCGAGCGAGCGAACGAACGAACGTACGAACGAACGAACGAACGCACGCACGCACGCATGCAGGAATGAAATGTCTTTGACAAAATCCAGTAATTACAGTTACGTTTCATAGGGGAGCAACAAGTCGGGAAACTCCCGTTAAGGCATTTAAATGCCGCCGCCCCGAGAACCACCATGAATTACAATTATATAACATATATAACTGAATAAAAACAGTATGTATACAATGCAAAACATGAATATATCATAAACATTGTTATAATGAAATGTATAATTAGTTTTAGAGGTTTATATATATACATATATATATATATATATATATATATATATATATATATATATATATATAATGCTACACTGTTAAACTTTGTGCACACATGGTTAACGGGGTTTAACTAAGACCTTGTTATTATTTATTTCCTTTAATACTACAAGCATTCTGATATCGTTGAATAATGTATTTTTAATAATAGGTAGACAATCCATTAATGCTGCCTGCGAATATTTTATTAATACTTATATCGGGAGAATGGTTGAATAACCTTCCTCTGCTGAGTGTAATGTTTCTTTTAGCGAATTATTGATTTACTCTGGGAACAAAAACATGTCGCGTGCTCTAGTAGCATGTCGGTGGCGCTGGTTGTCGGATATGATTGAAATAGAGTGATTGAAATATTCACGCAACTGCTTGTGGATCAATTTATAAATAAACTGGAGTAGTTGAAATATAACATTGGTTCACTATAGGCCTGGTAATCACTAGAAATTATAATTCAAACTGCCTTTTTTCTGTAATTTTGTTATTTAGGTTACTCTGTGTCCCCTCGACCAACACTTCACAGTTGAGATGACAGACGGTTGGTGAGTTATAAAATTGTTCTTAAGATGTCGATTGATAGAGTATGTCAACTCTAATCTACTTGTACCTTCCGGCTTCGTCGATGACTTCCAAGAACTGTTTGACGAAAGGATTTGGAACGTACTCTTCATCTTCGTTCAGCTCAGTAGCATCGTCGAAAAACACGTGAGCTAAAATGCAAGATATTTAATTTATACTTTCTATCAAGATAACACAGAAGTGTAAAAAGTAATCGACTTATCTCAACGTTGTTGAGTGCGTTGCAGTACAGCCACTGTGTATAGCAGTCATGAACTCGTTCGTCATAATAGAAAGATTATAACCAAAGAGCGAGCGAGCGAGCGAGCGAGCGGGCGGGCGGGCGGGCGGACGGGCGGGCGGGCGGGCGGGCGGGCGGGCGGGCGGACGGACGGACGGACGGACGGACGGGCGGGCGGGCGGGCGGGCGGGCGGGGGGCGGGCGGGCGGGGGGCGGGCGGGCGAGCGAACGAAGCGAACGAACGAACAATAAATGCAAATACATATACAAACATAAATAGGAACACAAGCTTATTGCTGCACAACAATAATTACTAATAAAAACACTTCTAAGACTATCTATCTCACGTGTGTGTGCGTGCGTGCGTGCGTGTGTGTGCGCGCTTGCGTACGTGTGTGCGCGCGTGTACCTTGTAGTGTAGGGTGTAGCTTGTGTGAGTGTGCGTACGTGCGCGTGTGTTTCGCGTCCATGTGTGCTTGCTTGCGTCCGTGCGTGTGTGTGCATGTGTGTGTGTGATCGCGCGCGCGCGTGCACTAGTGCATGCGAATGATGGTTTGTTATGCATGTGCAAGTTTGCATATTTACATTCTTAAGCTAGAGTTGATTGATGCTACACGCCGAAAACAAGAAATGATTACTCACTCTCGTATTCATAATAGTCAGGATCGTGAAAGGTTGGATCTTGCTCCCGAAGATTTCGTCTCGCACACTGGTCTTTGTCCATGCTGTTAAGAAAGAACCAGTGACGATACCAGATAAATTTAGTGTGAAAGTGCTTAATGCTATTATTAACGTTGGTCTTACTGGCTACTGCTACACCTAATATTGTAACTACTACTACTGCTGCTGCTGTTCCTACTACTGCTAATGCTGCTGCTGCTGCTGCTGGT